>CAJNIZ010022002.1:11045-52246 GCA_905231905.1 Symbiodinium pilosum
AACCCTAAACCCTAAACCCCCGGTGGGACCCCCGGCTCATTGGGTGAGGCGTCAGAAGGACTCCTAGGATCGTGGTCTCGCCGACCGCAAAGCCCCATGACTTCGTACCTCAGGTTCAGGGTACAGGGTACAAGGTTTCAATAGATTTCATCGTTTCCGCAAAATGGGAGGACTGCAATATGGACCCCGGCATACTGGAATCCTTAGTATAGATTTTGAGGGTAGGGCTTCAAGTTTAGGGCTTAGATACATCTGAGGTCTTCAGGTTTCAGGGGATTCTCAATTTACGCTTGGGTTAAGGGTGTTGATTTGAGGTCGAAAGCTTTCGTGTTCAGGACCTGCGCGACGGCTTCAAAGCCTGAACGCCAAACGTTGCTCAAAATGGTGCGTGTGGACACTTGTAGGGGCTCTACAGGGTACAGAGGCCGTCTGGAGATTTCCATCGTTGGCTTAGTCTGTAATCTCAGAACTAACCTGGGTAGGTACATTGCGGAAGATAGTATCACCTGGAAGAATCGTTATAAGCGTTTATTGGATATCACCTTGCTATAACTGGCGTCTCTCCCTACGAAGGACCCACGGCATGCTAGAATTGAGGAAGGCCCTGCCGTTGAAACGTGTTCAAGGTTTAGGGTGTATGGTCCCCCTTAAGTGGATAGAATATGGCTCTGGGTACATTGTAATTAGATCCCCACATACCTCATATTCTTTCTACTTAAGAGGGGGACTCTAGGGTCTAGGGTTCGGTCTCGTGTAACGTCTCCCCCAACGGAAAACATGTCCACTTGACAGGACACCTATATGCGCACCCACCAAACTTTTCTGAAATCGCAATCCTTAGCCTATTAACCCAACATGCCATACCCTAAGGGTCCAAGGACCCAAATAACAGGGCTTTTTGGGCCCGAATACCATTAACAGTTTAGCATTTGGGCCCTAAGGCCCTATTACTTGGGTCCTTGCACCCTTAGGGATATAGCCTTCCTACACATTCGCCAGAACCATAGTTAAATGAGAGTCCTACCTCATACGTGCATTTACTCCATGCAGATTTTTGCATACGGACCTGCTTTACTAAAATGTTCGAGCTTCTGTATTTTTCATCCCAGCCATTAGGCGTGCAAAAAGTGGCAAAGTTCTGGGAATCTCACTCTGCACTCTCCCTAAACCCTAAAGGCTAAACCCACCCTCAGTATTTGGTTCAAGCTTGCGCTATGAGGGAATGATCTGGAGAGAAATACTTCTTTTGCCAACCATATGAAGCCAAGCCACATGGGAGTTTTCAAGATGGGGGTGCCCTAGGGACCCCAAGGACAAGGACTATGGGGTTTTTTCATTAAGGAGTACCAGGGATTATGCCGGGCTTCTTTGAAGAAACTCCCAGACAGTGGCTTCAGTTCTTGCGTTTGCCAAAGCAGGGGATACCACTTTGCAAAGATAATTCGCGGTTTTCCTGAATTTTGAAACTCACATGGAGTCTTCTCCAAATAGGAAATGACCCATAGGACAAACGGAGATTATAGATGCCCCCCTCATCAGTGATGGGGATCGGGTCTGTCAAGACCTCAACCCTGAGCACTGAACCGTTGTAAGCACTAAAACCTTAAATCCTAAACCCGCAAAGCCGCTGAAGTCCTCAACCCTCAACGTTTGTAGTTCACAACCACCAAATCCCTAAAACCCCCCAAACCCTTACAAGCACTACAACCCTCAACCCTAAGCCCTGCTCCCTTCGCCCCACCCAATTAGTCACAACCTTGAGCTCTAAACCCTAAGCCCATTGTTTGAGACTAGGCCTACCGAACCTTTAAGTCCCAAGCTATACCTTAAGTAGGGTTTCAATGTCACCCTAAACCCTGTCAGGGCTTATATGGGACTTTCTCAAAAAGCCCTCAGGCAACCTAGAGAATAGGGTTTCTTAGGGCTCTATATAGCTGTATTAGAATTGTTATCCAACTGTTAATGATTGAGGGGCAGTACCCAAACTTGATCCCTCAACCGCGGCTTCACCTAGGTTTTGGGGGCGGCGCGTGGTTGTTGTGTACTTCTTGCCCTTCACCTGAACGTTGCCCAAGCCTCACGCACAACAGTCATCCTTTCGCGTTTAGGGCCTAGGGTTCAGGGGAATCTTCAATCCCTACACCCTAAAGTGTAGGATTTAGGGGAATTTCCAAGGCCGACTTCGAAAAGGCTCAAGAGACTGCAACCTGCATTGCCTGTGCTGGCCGATTTAGGGTTTAGGGCTTAACGCTACAGAGTCTTCGCAAGATTACTCTGATTCTGGGGCTTGGAACTGTCACGCATCTTGTGTTCCTTACGGTGTAAAAAAAAAAGCAAATGATGCAGAGAAATTCTGACAATTCCTATTCACATTTGACTATGGAATTTAGATGGTGCGCCATGCTGCGGCGCATGTCAAATGATGGGAAGCCACAATGCAAAACACAGCGGTCCGCTTCTCAGACCTTCAAGTCTAGACCCTGCCGCCCTATTGTCCCCCTTAAGTAGATGGAATATGGCTTTGGATATATCAGAATAAGATCCCCATATACCTCATATTCCATCTACTTGAGGGGACTATAAAACCTAAACCCTCAACTCTTGAACCAAGTTACTGAAGACAACTTCTACTACCAAGTGCTAATGGATCCCCCTAGTAGTGCATAGACCATTCCCGTAGAACCATTCCACCCCTCCCTACTTAGCACTCAACATCCAACATCCACAACTCTGAACTCTGTGATTCCTGAACCCTCAACTCTAGATCCGAAGCCTGAGCAGTACACTACAAGGGTCTAGGGTTTAGGGGTTAGGGTTTGAGGTTCAGGGTCTAGTGGTTAGGTTTTGGGGTTGCGATTTAGGATGCAGGGTTTGGGATACTGGTACCAACCATACTTTCTGTACATCTTGTAATAATTTCAGAACCTGAAATTAAGCCAATGTGGAACAACCCCTCCTGTTTTCTATATGAACCAAGGCCTGAACCCTAAACCATCTCAGGCGAGGTCGGGCAAGGTTGTTGGAACTGTCTCAGGAATTTATTGTCCTTGTTGGGCTTTCGTATGCTAACCCTAAACCCCATAAACCCTGAACAATACATGTTCTCCAACCATGCCCAGGAATGCAGAGGTTTAGGGTTTAGGGGGGTGTAGGGCTCTCTACCAATGTGGGAGACACTCCACAAAATTTGGAAGTTTCAGGTACCTTTTCTGGGGTCCTCATCATAAGGACTATGGTATTTTGGGGTCCCCCTATTGATGCAAACTACACCACGTAAACCTTCCCGGATACCGCTTGCATCCCTCCTGGGTTGCTGTGAGAGCAACTTAAACGGAGCTACAAGAAACGGGAGATATGGGTTTAGGGCTGAGGGATATATAGTCCATAACAGGGTTTCCTGATTTTGGCAATCTAATTAAAGGTCCGTAACAGCAACCCAGACTCTGTGCCCCGGGCGTCGAAAGATGAAGTCGTAATCGGCAGAGGTGTCCTCAAGGTATAGTCCCCTTTAAGTAGATAGAATATGGTGTATATGGGGATCTTATAAAAGTTTACCCAAAGCTATATTCTATTTACTTAAGGGGGACTATAGGTAGAGTGCGGAACACGGTTTAGGGAGCCTAAAATAAAGCACAAGCAAATAGATGGATCATTCAAAGCCCCCACATAACTAACCCTCAGAAACCGCGAACATCCTACAAAAGGCTTCTGCTTATGTCTTTTTTTTGGTTCCTAAGCTACTGCTAGCCGTAATTCTAGAAGAGTATAGGGCATAAACCTGGTAACAGCATGAGATTCCCCTGCTTGGTGCGTCCTAGAATGAGAGTCTAGGTTGGGTCAACCCCCCACCCAGTACTGGGTGCCATTAAGGCCCTATTATCCGTATTCAGTGGCTATTACTGTAAGGGGGATTGACTGCCCCGCCAAAAAAAAATCAGAGCCAAAGAATAAGGGCACGTGTATGTGGAGCTTCGCAAGGAATGAGGGAAGATGGTTTAAGGTTTTTAGAGAGTAGGGATGGATCCCTGTAGGTGTCCACGTAGAATCCCCTGCGATAGCCCATGGCCGCTTACCCATTTTGAATAAACATTCTAAATCCTAAGCAATATGAAAGTTTCGATGTTTTTTTCCGTTTGCCCATTCCTCACCAAGCACCCAGAATGCAAGCCTTTCCTGTTTTTTGAGCTCGGAACTGGATTCCGGCTTGCTTGTGCTCAAGAGGGGTGGGCTTTGGATTTATGATTTCGATTTAGGGCTTATAGGGTTTAGTTTATCATTAGGTATTACAGTATGCATGCTGAATATATCCTCCAATACTTCACGGTCTCCTGTAAAGGATAACAAAACAGTCAGGGTGCTCGGGTTGTACTACTTAAAGGGATTGTGCAGGACTACTATAGGGTTTCGGGTTGTGTGCAAATATACATACATGTACTAAGGAGATGTACGGATGTATGGAGATATACAGGAACATGTAAGGACATCTAGGTATTAGGGTGCAGGACATGCTTTAGGGTTCAGGGTATACGGTGCGGTCAGCGGAACGAACGCCCAACACCCGAAACCACGCAGGGAACAGCGCGGGAAGTCTGATATGGGGGTCTAGGGCTTAGGGCTTAGCAAAGATGAGTTGTCCCTTGTGATGGGTCCCTAAAATCGGGCTTAATTAGAGTATTTGGGGACGAGTTTGGACCCGCTGCTTGTGAAGCCTTCTTGTGGGTTTCGCAGAGGCTCCGAAACTATAAACAAAATTGGCAGGCTCACACTAGAATGCGGAATCCCTATTTCCACTGTTGGGTCATGTCTGGGTATCATGCAGAGGGATCTACTTTCTAGATCCTCTCCGGGGTCTGGGTCAAGGTTTAGGTTGAAAACCTCAATGCCCAACTTGTGAACCAGCACAACGCAGCAACAGTCCCAACAAAAAGCTAGGTACCGACCTGTAGCACCAAAACGTCTACACCTACCCTTTTTATTTTTGCAAGGACATCCCAAACCCTCAGCCATGCTAAACTCTAACCGCAATCCTTATTCTGAGGGCTCCCTTAAAGGAGACCCCTAATCTGTTAGTGGACAGGGGCCACGCTTCATAACCGATGTATTGCCCCACCCGAACTGATTCAGGGCGCATCTAAATCTACCATCTGGTTTAAGGTTTACCTGCAAACCTCAATTAAGTTACACATAATGAACTAATTACTGTAAAGCTGTAGGTATTTCGGGTTACAGGTAGGTCTTAGGGTGGAGTGTTCCCGACCTGTGGAGACCTATGAACCAGATAGGCCCCGTAAACCCTATAAAGCCTGTAAACCCCATCAACCCTGTAAACCCTATTCACCCTATCAGCCCAGCCCTATCAACCAGATGAACCCTACAATGAACGAGCACAGTCTAAAAGCCGCACAAGATGCCAAAAATAATGGACTACGACACCGCCGACAAGTAGGGTTTGGAGTTTATGAAGGCAATTTTGCAAACTTCCAGGAAGGGTTCAAATACTCGACAATAAGGTACTTACTTGGAGTTTGGCACCAGGAATTACAGGATAGGTTTGGGGGAAGTATATGATTCTCGGGCACTTGGACGCTTAGGGTTCTGTGATAGGGTAAGCCTGAGGCGGACCACCCAACCTGTAAAAGTGACCATAAACGATAATGGTGATCATATTGAGTTCCTCTTGTACTCCTATTGTACCACGATTACAGGGTGAGGTTCCACCTAAGGTCAGCCATACGCCGAAGCAAACCTAAACCCCAAACTCCACTGCGCACCAACGATTTGGCCTCCATGGTCTCACCAGAGCAAATGACCCCTGCTCCACTTTAGCTACAGGCGTTTTGGCATGAGAGATTAAACCCTCAACCCTATATATATATACACATATTACCAGGGGATTCTGAAGGGGTCCTTTGTAAGTATTCTGGAGGGATAGGGATCTAGAAGTTCAGAGTTGAAGGGTTGCGGATCTAGGAGTTAAGGGTCAAGGGCTTTGGATTCCCAAGCCTTCGACCCCAAAGCCTAGTCCCCTCTAAACCCTAAATCCTAAACCCTAAATCCTGATCCTAAGTTTTAATCCCCTAAATCCAGAGGTTGAGGCTTTTGGAGCTTGAGGCCTTCAGACTCTCAATTCGGAGGTTCGCGATTGACTTACCTTTGGTTAGCTAGCAATGAAGGAATGGATCCTTTTAGTAACCCCATTATGGGTTTAGGATTTAGGATTTAAGGTTTAAGGATTTAGGGTTTAGGAATGAATCCTTGCAGTAATCCCTACACAACCCATCATAGTAGTTTTCGTTTTCTTTTCCATGCCTTCATTCCCTAAATCCTAAACCCTGCATACCCCACCATAGTACTGTCAATATTCTTTTCCATTCCTTCCTTCTCAGCTAGCCAAAGGTAAGTTGAAGGCTTGGAGGCGCTATCCAGCTCGCTGTAGGGCCTACAACAGGGACTGAGAGGATGATGTAGACCTATATAGGAGTTGTTTCGGGGTTATATAGGGATAATGGAAAAGGGAATGGAAACTACGATAATGGGGTTATTTAGGGATTAGGGGTAAGGGTTTAGGAATTGGGGCTATATAGGGATGATGGAAAAGAAAATGGAAACTACCATTTAGGGTTTACGGTTTCGCCGTTAGGGTGTAGGGGATTTAGGGTCTAGGGCGTAGAGGGTTCAGGGTGTAGGGGTTTGAGGGCTTAGGGTGTAGGGGGTTCAGGGCTTAGGGTGTAGCGGGTTTAGGATTTTGGGGTAATGCGGGTTTAGGATTTTGGGGTAATGCTATATGGCCTAGACACAGTAAATAACAATGAGGGTCATTGCAGCGGAGCAATGACGGCGTTTTTGGGTTTGGGGTTGCAGAGTGATGGATTAGACTTTAGAGCTTCGGGTAATTGAGGGGCCTTGGCTGATGGTGTTCTTTAAGATTTGTTTTGGGATTCTGGGATTCTCGGATGTGGGGTTGACATCCTGCGCCTATTTTTAGGGTTGATGGAAATGGCTTTATGTAAATACTACTTCCTTGGGACCTGTTCCCTGAACCCTTAACCCGTAAAGACCCTCAACACCACAAACCCTAATTAACCCCTGGATCCTGAACTTCTCCAGCCTAAACCCCTCAAACCCTCCGAACCCTGATCCCTAGCTCTCAAGCTACTAAACACTCCGCTCAGAGCATAGGCTTTAGGAAGCAAGGCTATACCGAGCAAATCCCTGGTACTTAGCAAGGAACGGGAATCCTTTCTTTCATTCGAATCCTAAACCCTCAACCCTAAACTCTCCAGCAACTGCATAATTCTCCATGCCTTCATGGACGATGAGTAGACATAACCACCCCAAAAAAATACTGCTTTCTGCGCTCTTGTCCCTCACCCTCATCCCAAGCCCGGAACCCCCTAACCCTGAACCCTCATCCCCTACTAAGCACCGGAGACCCTTAAACCCGAAACCCTAAACCACCCACTGCACCAATCCCGCAGAGCCTACGCCAAAGAATTTGCAAAGCCTGGGCACAACAAAACTGCTGAAAGATTGAGGGCTTAGGGTTTAGGGTTGATATGACGTTACATAGGGGTTATACAAAGACTATAATAAAGGCTATATAGGAATTACAGGAGGTTTAGGGCAGGGTTTAAGGTTAATGAGGTTTGAAGGTTCAACGCTTAGGTTTTGGGGGCTTTCGGGTTCAGGACTTAAGGCTTAAACCCTAAAGCCAAATCCCCAAAACTCTACCCAACCTAACGTTAATCCCTAATTCCTTAACCTCACTCCCTGAAACCCGATCCCTAAACCCTAATCCCTACACTCCAAACCCTTATCCCTAAACTCTACTTACTTAGGTTTTCTCGAAAGTAGGCTGGCTCTCAGGGACGTTAGGAGCAGCTTCCGGGGCTACAACTAAACGTGGTCTAGGGTCTAGGGTTGAGGGTTTTAGATTTAGGGATCAGGGCTTTTAGGGTTTAGGGCTCAGGGTTAGGGTTAAGGGTTTCGGGTTCAGGGTTTAGGGTTTGAGTTTTAGGGTTGACTACGCATTATGTAAGACATAGTCTGGAATACCAACGGACCCTTACCCTGGAGACTCCAAGCTTACGCAAGGATTTAAGTATGCAAATAATACTTACTCCAGACGCTGAAGTGTACATTTTTCCCACGTTGGGCTCAGTCACCGCTAAGTAAACAGAATCTGGGATTTTCCAAATCATTGTGAGATCCCCATATTGCCATATTCTATCTACCAAAAGGGGGACCATATCTGGCGCCCAGGATCAAGACGTTTGAAGTTTTGACTAAAGTTCCAGGTGCAGGAGTCGAGCCTGCACCCTACATCCTACACCCTAAACCTGGAATACTGGGGTTTCGGGCTTTAGGGTTTGAGTTCAGGTTTCAGGGTATAGGACTGAAAGTCCTTTTACAGCTGGGTCTATGCCCTAAGGCAGAAACAGGCAAACAGTGTTCCTAGTCTACTTAAGTACTGGTTGGTAGGGAATACGGGAATACATTTTATATTGGGGTCATTTAGGGACTCTATTCCCATATTCTACCAAAAAACAGTAAGTCTAGGGTGGAGGGTTTTGGGTTCAGCGCTTTTGTTGCTGCCCGCCTTTCCTTTGTTTTTTCTCGACGTGGTTCGCATAGGAAAAAACACAAACCACCGACCCGAGGAAACAGGCAAAAAAAAATCGATCCCTAAACCTTGAATCGCAAACTAAACTCTAACCCAACCCTAAACAATGCAAATTGTCCTGAGCGCGGAGTGTCGAGCAGTCGAGACTGGCCGAGAATCCAAAGCGCTCTTTCCGCGATGTTGGACCACTTCTTCAGCAATCAAAAAACTGTCGGAAATACTGTCAATGCCACAGCGAAACACATGAAACAGCATGCAAAAAGTGTCACAAAATGAGTGTGATTTTGGACCTCAGAAAAAGATCGACGAGCAACAAACAGTGCATGTTGAGACATTGCAACAAACAAAGCAGCTACTTTTTGCGGCCGCTCTCGAGAAACATGCCGAACTATACTTGTCCACCATATAAACTATGTCAAAACATGTAAAAACCGCGGTTGCACCCATCATTAACTCACTTACTAAATCCCCGGACCCTCCGACCACATAAGAAGTTATAAGCCCTCCAAAACCCTGTATGAAGTCAGCTCCCAATTCAATTTCCATGTATTCCTCCATGACATTCTTCATTATTGGGAAAATATCCCTAAACTCTACACCCTAACACTAATAGAACACCTTCCAGCCCTATTTCCCCCCATAGACCCCTTGAGGCCCTGAGTAGTCCATGATCCATGAGCCGCCGAGAAGCCCCTCCATACGGCTCGCCAAGTTTACGGCGTCACCCATACATCCTCAGTGAAGGTTTAGGGTTTAGAGCATTTCTAAGGCTGGAATTAGAATCCCCCAATCCTGGGGTTCTGATTTACTCAGTATTATGTTCCCTATAAAATCCTATAATCCCCATTCAGGGCGCATAGCCAGGACCCAGGAAAACCCCTTAGCCCAAACCCTGGCCCCAGACCCAACTAAGGGCCCATTGTTCGGACCCGGAAAAAGGTGAGAAGCGGTTTTTAACAACTACTATACCCCAAAAGGAGGATCAAACCTTACTCTATTTAATGGGTACCATAGTATCCCCAAATCAAATACTACTCACCAGGTAGGGGGCTATGGAAAGGACCTTAGACTCAGAGAAACGCAGCTTACCGACAAAAATCATAAGAAACCCGACAAGGTGGACCATAGACTCCAAGCCTCAGTCCCGAGCACTGTGACTGAAACTTAGATGGTTTACGGTCTTGACTTGTCTTTTTAAACGGTTTTTGGGCCACTAGTTTACCTACTTTTGGGATTTGGGTGAGGGTTGGAGGAATGAAACAACGCAAGCGAACACCTGGATTTGTTTGGCGCTTACCTGGAAAGCCAACGGTCTACTTTCCACTACGTCCTTCTCACTTTGGCTTTAAGTTGTCCTTGTCTAGGGTGCCTAGGCTTTCCAGGTAAGGTTGTGTTTAATTCATCGTAAGGAAGCAAAGAACCTGCGGCATACAGACGCCCATAGTTGGCTGCATATGAGCTACAGTCAATATTTCCAACATCATTCAATGGACGTGGGTTCCTTATTAGGGACTATATTAGGCAGTTATCCTAAGCTACATAAGGGGTCCACTGTTTCGGTTAAGCCTAATATTGACAGTGATTCAAAGAAGAGATTACCATAGGGATCCAGCACCCTTTGCGTACTAACCGCCACCAAGGCACTTGTTTGGGAGTTCAAGCGTTTTTGGGATTAGTCTCTAAACCCTAAATCCTGAAAACCTCAACCCTAAACCCGCTTCTTGGGTCGACGGTTGAGGGTTCGAGATCATATTTCCGGGTTGAAGGCTTGTGAAATTAGGCTTATGGGTTTAGAGCTTAGGGTAGTTTAGGGGTTACTGTACTTAGTCCCCATTCCCCTAAGACGATCGTTATCGATCGTTTTTTCGGCAGCAAAGCTGGACTTTTAAAAAAAAAAAACTTCAATCTAACTTGCCATGAAATGCCTGCTAACATGGCAAATAAAACCGTTTCCTTTTAATCGATGAAGGTAAGTTCCTTTACAGCAGGCTTGTGAACAACGGCAGTGGTGTCCTTCTAGCCACAAAACGGCAATGGCGTGAGCAGGCTGCTTTCTCGAGTGTTCAGAGATAGCTTTACTGAGGCCATCCACAAGGTTGGTAGGGCCCCGGTTTTTTTTCGGGTTTAGGGGTTTAGGGTTTAGGGCTTCGTGTTAGTGCTCTCCCCTAAGATTCAAGCCCACACTCTCCTGATGATTGTCATTTGCCAGTATACTATGGCATATTATGATGGGAGTTTTTGCTGTGGAGGAGCGGCCGGGTTTCAATATTAGGCACCGGGGATTAGTGGGGCAAGGTAAAGCCTAAAACCTAAACACTCAACTCCAAGCTATAAACCCTATACTCTACATCTCACTATATGGTAGTGGATGCACATTCCTGTTCCCAAAAAGGCAGTTATGAACAATGCATTCCCCCACATCTTTCCGTTTACGCATACAGGAACCACCAACAAATTGTCCCAAGGACTTTTCGATGTACCGCCAGATACCCCTTCAAGACTCCCTAAGCCCTAAACGTTAACCCCCTAAACTCGACACCCTATAAACCCTAAATCCTAAACACTACTCCCTAACCCCTGAGCCCTGATCCCTAAACCCTGACCCCTAATCCCTAAACCCTAATGCCTGAACCCTTAACCCCAATCCCTAAACCCTAATCCTGATCACCCCTTCAAAGGGACACCCCTCCAAAACCATTCAGGTCCGGGCCAAACTTAAGTCGTCTGGCTGATCCGATCAGGCCAGATAGCACAGTGCCAGTGTGGATTCCGATGCCTGGGGGCTTTGCGGGAGGGGGGGTACGGTTTAGGATTTAAGGTTTAGGGTGTGGGGTTTTGGGTTTAAGGTTTAGGCCTGGGGGGTTTAGGGTGTAGGATTCAAGGAATTTAAGGCTGATTTTAGTGTTTAATTAGGGTTCAGGGTTTAGGGTTTAGCGCTTGCAGCGCTTACTTGCGGGGTAAGGGCGACTTAATAAGTGGTTTAATGATGGAGATCAATGGCGTTAAGCTGTTGCTTCATGGCTCATAGGTTTTTTTTGACTAATCCGAGGGGTGCGAACGGGGATTAGGGCCAATAAATGATGAAGGGCGGTCTCGGGCTTATATTACCAAAAAGTGAAGAATCAAACGAGACATGAAATGGAAACTGGGATTGCAGGCATCTCATGGCATCTCGAATGTACAGGGGTTTGGGTTTAGAAATATGTAGGATTCAGGGTCTGGGCCACGTATATTTAGTTCATGATCCTGAATGGAGGCAACATGTGGGTGTATTCCCAATACCAACTGCGAAATCCAAAGCCCCAAACCCTAAATACCCTAAGTCCTAAGCCCTTGACGTAGACATTGGGGGATATTAGGAAGGCATTCATGCGGATATCATGAACCCGAAGCCCTATAGCCTGAAACCTAAATCCCAAATTTCAAACCTATACCATGAAAACTATTCATAGGGATGTCATGAACCCGCCTCAGTAGCGTTTTTCTCAATGGTTGATCCAAATAACACTCTGGAGAATCCCCGTATAACCCCTATAAAATCCTTTTATAACCCGTATATCGCCCTTAAGAATCCCTATGGAGTCCCTTTGTGAAACCCGTATCGAATCCCTACACAACTCTTATAAATTCCCTATATCCCTATAGAACCCTATAGAAGGCCTACGCAACCCCTATATAACCCATATCATCAACCCTTGTGAGGACTTCGTGCGCCGAGGCACGGATGCTCAAAGGCGGCAAGCCATAACTCACCAGCTGCTGATTCCTTAGATCCGGGCTTGGGTTTAGGGTTTGGGATTTGGGGTTTACGCTTGACGCTTCGGGTTAAGGGTTTAGGGTTTGAGATTTAGGGTGTGGGTCTTATAAAGGGTGTAGGGTGGGGACGTGCAGGGTATAAAGGGTTTAGTTGGGTTGGGGTGGCTTAGACGGGGGCATTTTGGGTTTACGCGGCTTAGGGATGCGGATTGCGGGTCTACGTTTTAGTGACTAGTGTCTAGGATTTAGGGATTACGGTACGAGGCTTCAGTTTCGGTATGAGAAATCAGGATTTGAGGCCAGGGCTTAAGGATTCATGGTGGGTCTAGGGCTTGGGGTCTAGGACCTTCTGGTTAGGGTCGACTTATTGTACTCGAAGAGGTGGTATGCTGTCATTCCACTTGTGCTAAGAACATGAGGGCAACTGGCCTCGTGTGAACTACCTACCCACCAAGAATGAGATTCGGCGGACAGTTCTTCCCCGGGTGAGGGCGGAAGTAAGAACGCCCTAGCCCCTAAACCCTAAATAACCTGTTATAGTAGTTTCCATCTTATTCTCCATTATCCCCATATGACCCCTATATGACCCTAATATTGCCCCAATGGGTCAAAACAAGTCCGGAGAAGCCGGAGCTGGTTCAGGGTTGAAGGGTTTGAGGGTTTCAGGGTTTAGGGGGTAGGGGGTTGTGTTGCAACATATGCGTCTGTTCACTCTCTTCTTCAATAACCAATAGCCAACTACCACTGCCACCCCCCCCAAAAAAAAAGAGTATACATACACCAAAACTGTGAAGATCGCACTTTGAGGAAGCAATGCAAACAGGCATATACAGGGGTGACTGGGTTTAGGTGTAAGCGTAGGTTCGGGCGCTGAGAATCCCGAACCCTAAGCTGAAAATCCTAAACCCACACCCTAAGCCGCAAACCCCAAACCCAAATCCCCAACCCTAAACCTCAGCCCTCAACTCTAAACCCTAAGTGCCAAACCCTAATCCCTAAACCCCAGACTTTGAAGAGTCCAAAGCCCTGCCAAAATCTGTGAACAACCTTTCACCTTCTCTTAGAACCCTACTGTACGGTTTAGCCACGCGACTTAGGGTTTAGGGTTTAGGGCTTAGGGTCTAGGGTTGAAGGTTTAGGGTTTTAGGGTTTAAGGAGTTAGGGTTTAGGGTTTAGGGCCCTATAGTCCCTGAAAACCTTAAACCCACGATATCTCTCTATAGCCCCTATAACCCCTATTAAGGGACCTGTATATCTCTCTCTACACTAAACCCTACAAAACTCAAGCCTAACACAAAAAACTGAAGCCCCAACTCTATGTCCCCTTAAAGAGGAGGCTCCAGGGGATGAATTTTTTTGTTATAGTATTAATAGAATGTGGGCCCTAAAGCCCTATTATTTGGATCCTTGGACCCTTATGGAAAACACAAAACTTGCAGTGAGCTGCAGAAGTGGGACCGCACGTTGCATTGCAATGGCAGTCATGCAAGCCTACGGCAAGGATGCACTTTAGGATATAGCTTGTCTTTTGTGACGGTGGGAGGCATGTTAGGGTTCGAAAAGTTTTGAGTTTCAGGGTTTGGGAATTTACGGATTTCAGGATTTAGCGGTTTGCTTTTTTTGGGAGGATGGTAGGGTTCATTCCCCGGCCTAGTTTCAGGGTTTAGAGGTTTTTAATAGGAAGAACATAGGAGCTTGTAAGAGCCTCTGGTTTAGGCACAGCTGTTGCATAGTGTTATAAATATGCAAACTCCCTCCCATGACGGAGATAAGGATTAAAGGTTCTATAAGGATCGTGGGGGATTCAGGCTTATAAGGATTACAAGCCAATTACATATCGGTACTGTGTAGGGAATACTTATATTGTTACGGGATGGTTGTTTTCTGGGGAACCTGAGCCTGAAACCATTACCTACTTTGTTTTTTACAACCCCTCAGATTTGTCTGCAAGCCTGGCCGGCACGAGGTTTCATGCCATACAAGTTGAGTCCCTTTCAGCGTGCAACCCTCTACCTACACTTTGCCGTGCTGTGGGTGTCGGGTTCAGGGTTTGGCGTCTAGGGGCTTAAGGTGTAGGGTGGAGTTGCCTGTAAAGATTGCCTACTTTCGGCCCTAGCGTCGCGTTTACAATGAGTTATCACTTTGGGCTCATTGAATTCCTAGGGTAAGGGAGGCGATTCTGGAGGTTCCCTTTCTACGTATGGGCTTCAGGGTCGAAGTCCAAGTGCTCAGATTCCTGTCTACCGGAAGTTGGGCCGACCTTCTTGTTTGAGTTTGCCAAAGCGGTTTAGGGTTTGGTGTTTGGGCGCAAAACAAGAAGAATTCAACTTTTTATTTTTTTTGGGGGGGTGCCCTTGATGAGGGGTTTATTGAGGTCTATTTTAAGACCCGCAACTTATGGAACACACAAGTTGCCGTCCCCGAAAAGCATATCCCATGATAAGTTTAAGGTTCAGGGTCTAGGGTATATCAACATGCCCATGGTCGCAAGACACGTTCAAGGCATGCTTCTTGATATCAGGAGGTAGTGGGGTTGATGTGACGGGGAAGCCACTGTGGTGGATTCCCACCTTAATGAACCCGGTGGCTGCGGCAGGCCACGGTAGACCATAGTACATGCCAGTCTCCAACTATGGGGAAAATAAACATACGTAAGGGCTTTATAGGGCTAGCTTTACGATCTGAGGGGCTAAGGGGAAGCCCTATAAACCTTCAATCCTAAAACCTAAACCCAAAGCCCAAAAACCCTGAAACTCCTAAGCACTTATCCCAATGGGTCCAAAATGGGCTTCTTCATCCCGCCTGCTGGTTGGCAAGGAAGCCCGATGCAATCCCCGCAACTTAGTTAGTTCAATCTGGAGTCCACGAGAGTGCCCCCTGAGACCTGAGAGTACCTGAACGGTACGCTGCTAGACCTGCTTTTGAAAGTGGCATTTCAACACCTGCAAACAGGTCGATGTCCTGAGGGACTTGGGGCCTGTATTCTACCCACTTTTTCAGGTCCATGTACATCCTAAGCCCTAGACCCTAACCCCCACAGCCTACAACCCAAGCCCTGAGATCTAAAGCCTAAACCCTAACATTCGCGGCCTTGGTGGCATGGTCTCGGACGTCCTCTCCGCAGTCAAGTTCTCTTTTGCACAGTGAAAGGGGGTTTAGAATTGAGGGTTGAGAGTGTAGGGCATAGGTTTCAGGATGGTGCTCCAAAAAAAACAGTTGGGTACTCTTTAAAAATTTTCAGAGCCCACAGCACGCATTATTCATAGACTTAGGTCCACAGGGTTAAGGATTAGACTGGGCTTCAGGCTCGGGACATTCGGGATTCAGTAGGTTGGGGCTTAATTTAGAGGCCTACATATCTTTTGGGGTAGCGTCTGGGAAAAAGATTCTCGCTGGCGAGCAAATGCTGCGCTTTCTGCTATCACATGAATCTCACAGCGTCCATATGGGGGTTTCCGAAGGCTAGGGGGAGGGTACCTTGGGGTTTGGGGTTCTCCTGGTTCTGGAAACTAGCATATAGTCCCCATTTTCCATTTCATTTTCACCTCCTTCTCCATCTGACTCTCCACTATTGTGGTAGTATCCCGAAACTCTAGATAAGCTATAGTCTAAACTCCTAGTATCCCCCTTAATAACCCGTATAGTATAGTAGTCCCTATAGAGTCCCTCATATATTCCCCCTTGGCAGTAGCTCATATAACCCTATACAACCCCTATACAAACAGGGTTGGGATTACTGCAAAAAAAAAACTCCACACTGACTGGTGGGACGCCGGTCCTTGCCCGTTAAAGTTGTTTACAACATAGATATTATGAATATTACGAGTATTACTATTATTAGTGATGACATGTTCTTGCTTACTGCAGGAGCCGAAAGGGTTACCGTTCGCATGTTGAGGTCTGTTTGGGTACCCTATACCAAAAGTATACAGGGAATCTAGAACCACAATTCAGACTTCTATTCACCATCCTGGATTAGATCCATCTTGGGCTACATCCCCAGGAACAACCCTAGGCCCTAAACCCTAAATTGCAATTACGGGCGAGCTCCCTGGAGCTCGCAAGAAGTTGCCCAGGTCATCTAGGGGTTTCAGAAAATTAAGGGTTCCTTTTAGCGGGTCCCCATAAGGAGTATAGTACTTGGGGTCTATGCTGGGGCCCCCTGCAAAGGCACCCTCCGACAAACATGGAAATCCACAAAGGAATCCATTTGCAGGTTCCATGCTCGTTCGGGGGTTGTATCGGGATAATGGAAAAGAAGATGGAAACTACTGTTTAGGGTTTAGGGATTTAGGGTTTAGGGGTACAGGGTTTAAGCTACGCCTACCGGCACAAGGACAGTCCAGGCACACCCCAACCCGGAACCTACCTTCAGCCCCAAACTCTAAACCCTACACTCCACCTTAACAACCCCAATAATGGAGAATCAAATGGAAAAGAAAACTAAACATGAAATGAAACTGGGGTAGGGGCTGTTTTGGTATATATATATATAAATCTCAGCCCTAGACCCAAATCCCTGAACCCTGAATGCTTTCTGGGTGAAAGACCCAATAGACCATCCAGGAAAGCCCAACAATTCTCTAGACGGGCCTAGGATTTAGGGTTTAGGGTTGGGATCTATAGGGCTGAAGGCACCCCAGCGCAACGCGAGCTGACCACCCCAGAAAATGCCTAGGCGGATTTCCCCAAATCAGGGGGTACCTATTTGGGAGTCCCCATAGTAAGGGCTAAAGTACGCTCAGGTCTATATTAGGGTCCCCTACTGTGCGAAAGTACTATGTTTTAGGAGACCCAGCATAAGCCCGATAGACTCTAAGCCCTGTCAACACCTAATCGACAAGTCAGATGCACAACCCACCGAAGCCTTGAAGGTAAACTCTAGTCCACGTAAATTCGGGGGCTTATGGTCTAGTGTGCCCCCCTAACCCTAAACCCTAAACCCTGTAGTGGGTTCCATGTTCTTTTTCATTCCTTGAAACACAAGCCAATTGAGCCTCTGGGGTGTTCCAGAAGATCAAAAGGCCGTCGCCGAGGATTTCAGCAATCTCGCCTGCGATTTGAGGGCTTAGTGCCAAGGGAACCCCTAACCGCGAACTCTAAACCGTGTGACTTCAAGGCAATCTGCGGCTGCTGTCGAACTGTCTCAACTGGTCCACGTCGCTGTTTGATATATACTTGGGCCCCATTGTAAGCATTATATAGGAACTTCTCTGAAACAACGGAGACGTAGAAGTAACAATGTGGACCCTTTCGATGGATCACTTGAAAGCTCATGTGTGGTTGTACGTGGTATGAAAGTATCGCAGGTAGCGTTCCAATGTTTTAAAGTCATAACCATAAGGGTCCAATGACCCAAATAATATGGTTTTAGGGCCCAAATACCATTAATATTATAGTATTTGGGCCCTAAAGCCATGTTATTTGGATCCTTGGACCCTTAGGGTAACTTAGGTTTGGGCACTTACATCCCAACTCCCAGCTAACCCTGCACCTCCAAGTAAAAACCTGACGGGAGAGCATAAACAGTCGCGGGATTACGGTTTTGTCTTAGCCCACATTACCCTAGGGAGAAAAAAGGATCCTTTTTACATAAATGTAAGGAACCCCATGCCCCAAAAAGTATAAAGGATCCCTAACATTGATCCAGTTGTGTTCGCAGGGCAGGACCAGATAAGTTCAAGTACGTAAACACTTAAGAGTTTAGAAGCTTACTGTGGATACACCTAGTCTTCGAGCCAGAGCACACCAACCTTCTATCCCAAAGCGAAAAGTGTCTAGGTGCTTCTCTTGGGCCCCAAGGTTTAGCGTCCAATGGTTCATGATTTAACCCTTGGCCTCCAAGTCTAAAAACCGTGTTGCTTTGGGTCCTAAAACCTAAAATGTTTACCACCTTAGGGCTGTTTGGATCCTCAACTTGAGCTTTCAGGGGCATGGTGTATGCTTTTGAACATGAGGATGGGGCTGTAGGACCCTTGAGCGGGGCACAGCATCAGCAGGCGATTGGTCCATCAAAGAAAGGGATTTAGGGTTTGGCGTTAACCCTAAGTTCCCTGAAACTGTTGTAGAGGTAATAGTTCCAGCTGGTTCTCAGGATTGTAGATAAGACATTTTCCGGGAACCCCTGTTGAGGGTTGCTGCTCTAGTTTTTACTTTGCGAGAAAGGATGTGGAGGACTCAACAAAATCTGATTACCCAAATGCTTCCTGCATGTTCCATGTCATACCCCAAAACCTGAGCATTTTTGTTATGCACCTACTCCCTTGTTCTTTCGTCCTTAGTTTTTAGGCTTGAGCTCCCCGAGTAAGCAAAGAAGGAACCGCCAGCATGCGCAAGTTGTAGAACGGTCCTGCATGGACCTTTTTTTTCAAATACACATAACATGCTTAAACCAAAGTGGGACAACTGTAGGGAAGAACACTCAGAAACGCCAGTTACCCAAAATCAGAGGTCCTTGGTAGCTCTCCACCAGCGTCGTCATCACAGCTAGGTACCTAGGAGACTAGGCAGTACGGTTGTCACTTCAGGTCATGGTCCCCCCCCCGAACTGATATCTCGCAGATACCCTGGGGGATTCAAGTCTATAATTAACACCTACTGTTGGCCCTGAACCCGAAACGCTACTTCTGGCCCTAAAAGCAGTCTGCGGATAATACCAACTCCAAATGAGCCCCCCCCAAAAAATCAAGAAGACGACTATGAAAAAGCGTGGCGTATGTGATGATGTAGTGCAGAGGCGAAAATAGACACTACCAACCAATTATGTTTTTGAGTTGTTGTTGAGGTACCCTATGCTTTGATCATATATATATATGTATATATATAAGTATAAGAACTACAAGACAACATTATTGGTAATTATCGAAACCCCAAAAGTATGTAAAACAAGAGCCCTTAACCCATTAAAACAGCAATAAAGGCGACTATTTTACATACTTTTGGGGTCCAGGTATTAAGGTTTCTAGCAAAGGATTACCAGGAGTTGCGCCCTGAGCTCACAGGCTCCAGGATCTCAAGACTCAAGATTTTACGACTCCCTAAACCCTAAGCCTAAACCTCCGGTTTTATGATCAGGTTTATGGGTGCAAGCCTACTGCTTGTGGAGGATAACCGTAAAGCCTCAATGGTTTAGGGCTTAGGCTTCAAAACTGAACCGAAAGCAATTACCCTAAAATGCTGACCCTTCTGTTAGGTGGACCCCCCACCCAGTACTAGTGGCATTATGGATAATAAGGATTATATTGGGGTCCTCTTATATTCCTATGATACCACTATTACAGGGTGGGGGGGTCCTCCTAACAGATATGTTACGAAACAAGGTTTAGGGTTTAGGCTTGTGGGCGCTATTTGTTAGTGCTGATAAGCTAGGTTCCTCAGTAACCCCTACGTAAAGTATGCAAGTACCCTTTTTCCTACCGTTCAGCTTGAATAAGGAGACCCAAAAACCAAAAAAGAAACAAACTGAACTTAAGCATCTGTAGGATGTCAACTGCTTCTACCTCGGGATTTTCCACCTACTGTTGATGCTAAAAATCCTGCATGACCGTATTTTGCCATGATTAATGGCCAAGACTCCCAAGGTATAAGACAAGCGTTTATGGTAACCCGACACCTTGAACCCTAAACCCTAGATTTCGAGACCTAAGCCCTAAACACCAAATCTTGAGACATGCATCGGCCCATCAGGTTTCTGGCTACGGTTGCAGGAGCTGCTATGAGCTGAGGGTTTAAACATATGTTACCATTCAGAAGAAAGTTCGGGCCAACAAAGGCTAATTCAATTAGGGTTTATAGGGTTTAGGGGTTAGGGTCTAGGAAACCTGGAGGGGTGGTAGTGGAACTCATGAACATGGGGCTTCTAGTGAGGGAGGAGGCAAAATGACAGACACATATCTAAGCAAGTCTCGGGGTTGTAATCTTGTAGGTACATGGAATCGCAGATACGAGCATGAAATAATCCACAACCTCAAAGTACTACACACCAGGACTCCACAATTCCAAGCTCTAGGCTTTGAACACCGAGGCCACAACTCTAAGTTAAGCCTCTACCCGAGCCCCAAAACACCCAACCCTAGACCCCAAACCCTGACCCCAGAACCTTCAAACGCCCAAAACTCGTTAAGGTCAGAACCCAGGAAAGCCTAAACCCCCAATCCACAAACCGTCCCCCCCCAAGATGTCCTCCCTGGCCGAGGCTTCAGGAGCTTGACTTTCTCTATGAAATCACCTGGATCCTGGAGCTCAGTGGCATCTGCTAGAATAGTTCGCACTGCAGCGAAGCGTTGATCTGGCGCTCCGTGTGAGTGTCCAACCCTGAACTGGGTCACTGTGATCTCCTCGAACATGTTCTGGTGGAGCATGGCTGCGCACCAGCAAAAGACCAGTTGAGTTTTGGCTTCACTGGCAGCATTGTCACTATGGACACGAAGGGAGGCCACTCATTTAAATTGTTCAGGGTGTTGGGGTTTAGAGCTTAGGAATTGAAGGTTTGAAGGCCGTTCTCTGATCCCAAACTCAAAGCCAGAACTCCTAAACGCAGAGCCCCCTGAAATCAGCACCTTGAGCGCGCAGCGCTGATAAACCCCCGGGCCCTGCCCTCACCCATTTACAGTGTATAATAAGGATCATATTAAGGACTCTATATAGTTATACGATACTTATTATCCGACTGTTAATGAGTGCGGGCAGTACCCAATATAAACCCGACACGAACCCTAAATCCTAAACCCTACAGACCGCAATGCCTCCAACTGGGTGCTGGCACGGAGCTTTCTGTACTAATGAAACCCCCATGTTTTACGATATGCCCATATCGTGGTAACTCTTAGTTCCTTATAACAGCAACCCGGCCAAACCCTAATCCCTGAATCCTAAACCGCTAAACCCTAAACCCTGAACCCCAAACAAGGGTCCAGCCAAAGCCTCGTAAAATGCAATCTCGCGACCCAAAGCTCACCCTGCTGGGACACATATATCCCTTGAAGCCCTTCAACCTAAACCCTACCCCCTCCCAATGCCCTAAAGCCTAAACAGTAAACCCCTACCCCTCCCAATGAGGCTCGGAAATCTCGGCAGCTGAGTGCTCGGCCGGGTTAGGAAGAAAAGCAGATCTGCCTAGTGTTAGAGCTGAGAAAGTTGGGGCTTTGGATTTAGGGTTCAGGGTATGGAGTTTGGGGTATGGGGTTAAGGGTTAGAGGTTTCGGGTTCGAGATTTACGGTTTGACGCTCAGAAGTTGGGGGTTTGCTAGGATCCAACTCCCTACTTTACCGCTCTAATGTACGTGTAACAGGGCTATAGGGATATTTAGGGTTATGGGATTAGGGTTTATGGCTCTTAGAACAGGGTTGAGCGTTTGGAGGTTAGGGCAATTATGGAGCATCAGCTGGAGAAGAACATGAAAACTTGAATGGACTGGACGCTTGGCTTAGATAGTGGTGTGTAGCCGAGATTGCAACAAACTTTCTTAAATGGGCTCTTGTTGGAATAGTATTGAAAAGCTATCTTTACATGGAGATTATATAGGGTTCAGGGTTTAGGGGGCTGATTATATCATAAGGGTTTAGGACTTCCCCATTGTCGCCACAAGAGGTGCTAAGAGTTGGAATAGCCACCGGGTCAAATCCACAGTATACTTCCTGTGACCATCTCGTTTTCGTTTTTCCGCTTGGGTCTCCAGTTCTTCATGTATACCGCGATACGTCCCTGAACCCTACCACTTACAGGGACTGCCACTGCAAGGGGGAGACCACAGGGAGGAATAGGGTTAAGGGCTTTCGGGCATCCCACTGCTAAAAGCGGATCCTCCACTCTGTTGCGAATCCCTAGGACCATGCGAATGGGTGGGGAGTTTGAGGATGGCAGCCTGGCAGCATGCCGCCCGTAACTCAGGTACTGGTACCTTGTCCAGAGCACACGTGCCCATGAAACAAAGCCACTCTTCTGCGCCGCAATTTTGGCTGCTCGACGTCTCGCCACCCAATCACTAACCCCAACAAAGTAATCCCTAGAGAATTGTGTCATGTGCAGGAGGAAGTCAGTGCTCATTCGTGTGATATGAGAGCACACCTCCTGAACAGGCCTAACTGCTGGCGCCATCCACCGCCATGTCGACGTCACATGCCGATTGAGCATTGCCAGTCTGTCCGCCAACGGGAGCGTGCTCTCCCTCATGATCTTGAAGTAGGCATAGAAAGAGTTTGTGGCCGTGACAGTACGTGCAGCCAGGGTCATAGCAGACGTGACAGGGTAGCCTAAAAGGACGCCCAAGAAGATCAGGATGTCAACATGGTCAATGCCATGTCCTTCCATGCTGAGCTCCTGGCGATCAACAGAGGGCCCTATATACCTAGACCCAAAACCCGAAACCTATAAACCCATACACCTCGCAACCCCATTACTACAGTGGATCCACGCAAGCAAAAGTCTTTGGGTTATGGCCTCAATTTGGCCTGAATGATGAAATGAAAAGGGGTAGCAGTCCATGGAGTAAAACCTTCCTTGTACCCTGGGGATATATGGTCCCTAACTGTGAGAAGTTGGGGTATATTAAGGGTTTAGGGCTGTTTCGCTAGGGTTTAGGGTTTAGGGCTCAGGTAGAAGGAGGGTCTAAGCATAAAGCACGAAATAATTCATTCAAATAGACTGACCATGAACTGTTTTCTAACCCTACTGTTTCGCACTAAGCGTCCCGAAAGCACAACCCTCGTGCCCAAAAGTCCCCTACACACCCTCGACCCGAAACTGGAACTGTAACCCCTAAACCCTGAAAAAACGCGCCTCTTTGAGTGACTCGGCAATTGTAGTGAAGTTAGCGACATCTGAGAACATGATGGTGACCTGAAGCCCAGAAGAGGTAAGTAACATTTTCAGCATTGTCTGAGCGTAGGGTTTAAAGGTCTAGACGTCAGGGCTAGGGGTTACACAGCTTAGGTGGGTAGAGGCTTGAGGTCTGGTGCTACAGGCTATACGGGTGAAGGCTTTGGAGTCAAGTGTGGGTTTGATCACGGGGAGGTTTACGAGGAGGATGCCATTTGCGCATGTCGAGCTAGGCTGTTGGGGGTCTCGGCTGCTGTGCTGGGGACGGAGGACCTGAAAGCTAGCTTAGAATAGATATAGGGGTTCTGAACGGAGCTGTCAAGAGTCATTGGACGCCTTCTTGTTGGGGCTTCATTACCATAAGGGTCCAAGTACCCAATAGTCATATATTTACCTAGTTGTAAGGTACTTGGACCTTCCTGGTTAGACTGGGCTGAAAGCGAGTGCCGAAGATCGTCCAGCTTATCCGACAAGGCAAAGCCTGCCGACGTAGGTTGTAGGGTCTAGGGTTTGAGGTTCATTTAGGGTACAACTTCAGCAGACAGCCACTAAACTCTGGACACCCATACCTAAAACAATGAACTCTGAACCGCGAAGCCTTGAAGCCAACAACCTGAACAGCAATACCTCTAAATCCTGACGCCCCACCCCTCGAAGTCTAAGGACCTCTGCGTGACACCCTACGTGCCAAAAGCCCCTCACCCCTGCTCCCTGGACTCGTGTATGAATCCTAGACCCCTTCAATTACCCCAAAACCTATACTCCAAGTCCTAAGCCCCCAGACCCAAATGCCTCAACTCTACCCACCTCTTGCCCTGTACCCTAAGCTGTGCATCAGCGGCATGATGCGTCCCGCCTTCCGCCGGCGCGCATGAAGCAGCTGCTGCTGCTGTCCATCCGTGCCTCGGCTGACGTAGGATTTGGGGGTGAAGCGCATGAGGG
This sequence comes from Symbiodinium pilosum, assembly GCA_905231905.1. NCBI lineage: Eukaryota > Dinophyceae > Suessiales > Symbiodiniaceae > Symbiodinium > Symbiodinium pilosum. The sequence continues at coordinate 35,183 of CAJNIZ010022002.1, forward strand.
CTTAGGAAGGGTTCAGGATTTAGACTGCAGAAGTGTTGGGTGTTAGGTAGGATTAGGCACACAGGATTTAGGCTGTAGGAGATTTGGGTCTAGGGTTCAGGGCCTCCTTTCCGGGATCTAGACTACAACTTAGAAGAAAAGAGCTCAAAGCCTTGGGGCTACAGCATTAAGGATTTACGGCTGAGGCGGCAGGAGGGTAGGGCTACTGCATCAGGGGCTTACTTTCGGCTTTCAGAGCTTAGGTCTTAGGGTGAAGGGTTCAGCATTTTGAGGTCAAGGGGTTCGGGAACTTCCCTATGTGACCTTGCTACCTTAGAGGGCTACTCTATAGGGTCCGTGGGAGTACAGCATGTTGCAATACCCTAAACCCTAAAACTTAAACCCTAAACCGCGTGTTTGACAATAGGGACTGAACCTTAGATGAACCCTCACGATCAGCACGGCTTAACATCAGCAAAAGAGCAGAGGTCGGGACCGCAGCAAAAAAAACAAAACAAGCAAAACGCATCACAGGCAGCCGTCCAAGCAAACCGCCATGCCATGCATTACGGCAACCCAGACAGGGCAAAGATTCAACCCTGCCTAAAGTTGCGAACCTGCGCCATCTCTTGCAACAAAACCCTCGGCCCTAGAAGGCTCAACTAAGACCCTCCGTCTACCCTGGGACCATCTACCCCTATTTAAGGGCACAAGGAGGGTCCTGGTACAGGATCACCCCTGCGGGATGCCAGCTCTGAGGCCCTTTTGCGCTGAGGGTGCTCCAAATTGGGCCCACAAAGCTCTGCCGACCTCTGCCTGTGCTGGGCAAGGGCGGGTGCGCATCAAAAATGACTCCATGTAACACGCCCACATCTGTGGCGGCGCACCCTGCTGTCTTATCGGCCAGAGGCTAGGGTCTACTCCAAATGTCGCGTCCAAAGCTTCCAGGCCTGGTTTGTTACGGGCCCTTTGGTTGGCAACGACAGAGACATAGAGATTTTCTAGCTATCGGCCAACTGTAACCACCGGATCTTCAGCAGCGGCCATGCCTGCGAACGCTTCCTTCCAATTGAAGCCTCTGTCTCTCTCTCTCTCTCTCTCTCTAAATATATCGTGTCCCCCTATCAAAGCCTGATCAAGAAAGGAGCCCACGTTTTCCGGGAAACCCTTGTTTCTGGTTTCAGTATTCAACGCCCCTTGCAAGAAGACAAGGTGCAGGAGCTCAGCCTGTCACCCAATCCCCAGCCCCATGCGGACAGGTCTAGGGTTCGGGAGGTCCCTAATTGGTAGCCCGAGGTAGTGATGTGTGATAAGGAGAATGAAGAGGTCTCCCTGAAGGATTGTGCAGGGTCCTACAGCCCTAACCCTCAGCCCCCACACACCCAGGGACCAGGCAAACAATGTCCCGAACCACCTTCTTCGGAACGAAGCGGGTGAAGGACTCCACCCCCCTGCAAGTGTAGGGTTTAGGGTTGAGGGTGTGGGGCTTAGGGTTGGGATTTAGGATTTTTTTCTGAAGCCAGGGGGTGGTTAAGGTACAGAGTTTAAGGTTCGGAGTTTAGGGTTTAGGCTCCCAGAAGTTCTACACAGCCTTCTAAAACTATAGTAGGAGGCACCCCACATCCTATTCTCTTGATTTCGGCCCCTAAGTTCGCCCCTTCTAGAGAGGGGTCTGGGTTTAGATTAAGCAGGCCGGGTGGTCGCTTCAGCTGCTCCCTATATAGCGTCTTGGTCTAATAAGGATCCCGAAATATCACCCCCCCAAAAAGCCAGTTCAAGAGACCACGAACCTGCGAAAGAAAGCCCTAAATATGAAGCACGTTTAGGGACTGTGGTCTGAGGTTGATGTCCAAGGTTTCAGCTCCCCCCCTTCGAGAGAGAGTTTGTATGTTAGTTTGGGGAGGGTTCATTGTAACCTTCTTAGACCTACAAGAAAAGTGACATGTTCCATAGGTCCGTGGGGTTATACTTACTGTAACAAAAACTCCAAGTAATTCTTGAGAGATAGAAGTAGCGGCTTGCTGAGTATGACGGGATCGTCGTGTTGTGTTTGCCCAATTTTGCTGGCAGGTCTGGATGGATAAGCGTCTAGCTTGGTCTCGCGCGGATGATCTTCCTCAAGTTACGTCCCGTTCCTGAGCAACAGTCACTGTGCACCGTTCAAACATTGTAGGCATGTAGGACTGAGGAAAAACAAGCTCCGCCCAATATGCATTTCTTCATGCTGCACCTTGCGCTACGCAGAACCCCACAACCCCAAGCCTGCCAAACCTCAGCGGGAAAAACCATTGAATTAGAATAGATGTTGGGGCACAACAAACGATACAGGCTTTAAACTTCTGAGCCCTACCTTACTCTGCAGCCCTAATTCCCGAAGATGCCGACCTCTCAATCCCCAAATGTCACAGCGGTGCCCCTCAACCCTAACATAAGGCTTAGGGTTCGGGGGTTTTGGATTTAGGGGTTATGGGCTTTGGGGGGATGAGAAGCTTACCACAAAAAAGCCCAGAGGTGTAGCCTCATCATCCGACAGAAGGCATTCTGAAGATTGCAGACTTCCTCCCAACAGCAGGGTGCCATACAGTGCTTCGAAAAGGGGGGGGCCAACAGTGGGATCTTTGGGGGTTCTGGTTTCTAATCCCTGGCCAGATCTTTTTGCTTGCAGGACCAAGTGCCCTATTCAAAGCGTTTGTTCAAATAGACCCCAGAATCTTGAAAACAGCGCAGAATGAGTTTGACAGGGCAGTGTTCATGGAGCTGACGTGTATGGGTGTCTATGGCAAAATTTACGAGGGGTCCTTCTTCAGTCTTCACTAGGTAACACAATCATGCCTCAAAGCTCCGCTAACCTATTGAATTACAACTCCCTTGCCTCTCTTTTGTGATGTTTTAAAGTCTGTATGAGGTTCATTCAGGGGGCGAAAAATACATGATTTCAAAACATACAAAAATGTCCAAACCTACCCCTGTATAACTCATATAACCTACCACACAGAAACCTGCTACATGTAGTAGTACCTTGCCTCAAGGTAAAGGAATTCCATGGAACCCGTCAAGCAGTATGCGGCTTAGGGTTTAGGTCTAGTCCTTATAGAGCCCTGAACCCTAAACCCAGCTAAGAACTGAAACATAAGCTGTCAGCCCTCTACCCTACAACTCAGGAATCTGCTTTAATGACTACCCTCCCTCAAATGAACACGGAACCTGACAAGAGACCCTTTGCGGACTATGATCCGAAAAACGGGGTCTGAAATAGTAGGTTGGCGAGTTTATGGCCCCTTCTGGGTCCCCATTTTAGATGGCTCCTAACGTTTACGGTAGTCAGGGCTGTATTGCGACGAGTACAAAAAACAGAATCTGCTCGCGAAACTACATTGTAGCCGCGTGATGAGCAAAATAAGAAGACCTTGTCAGGGCACCCAAAAGAAAGGAGAATATCATTTGGACAACCCTCCCTTCTAGTTCGTGTATACCCCAGCAAGATCAGTCGAGACAGACGAGACTTTCCCTGCCCTTGCTGCATTCAACGCTTGGAGGTATGTGGGGTTTAGGGTTTCCTCTGTCAGCTTGCTATGCTTTCTTGAAATAAGGCTTGTAGTGCAGGACCCCAAAAAAAAGAATTACATAAGTGAAGCTGGGCGACGGGCTCAGATAGGGTTTAGGGTTTAGGGTTTAGGGTTTAAGGGTTTAAGGGTTTAGGGGTTTAGGGGTTTCCCCAACCTTCGCAGAAGCTGGGAAAACATAGCCCAGGTACTCACGGAATCCTAGGGTTTAGGGCCAGGGCTTAGTCCCTAAACCCTGTACCCTAAAATCCTTGACACGCTTTCCGTACTCAGGAGTTGTTCATGCCCTAGTTCCTCACTTAGAATCCTTTCGCAATCCTCCTATAGACCTATGTCCTAAGTGGTTTAGGGTTTATCTAGGGTTACCCAAAACCCAAAATCTGAATCTTCAACCCTAAGCCCTCAATCGCAAACCCTAGACCCTAAATCTTAGAGGAGATCTAAACCCTAAATCCTACATCCTAAATCCTAAACCACAATCCTAGACCCTACATACTCAGCCTTAAGCCTTATGCCTAAACCCTGAACCCTAAACCCTAGAACCCCTAAGCTACCCCTTTGCTTGCCTGAATGCGCGAGCGATGGCCGGCTCTAAGGTGCGACAGCTGGCCATCATCCAGCTCCAAGTCCTTAAAGGTTTAGGATTTGGAGTTTAGGGTGTAGGATTTAGGGTGTAGGAACTAGGGTTTGGGATCAGGTTTTGGACTTTGCAGAGTGAGGTTTAGGGGTTAGGGCTTGGTATGCTTTCAACACCCTCTACAAGTGGGGAGTATGCCGAAGGGTCAAATGAACGCGGACAGGAATTGTCGAAGGAGAGACATGCTGAAAGGTTTCGGGCTCTGTGAACTGCAAAGGACTCTCAGAAATCATCAATACGTGCTCCATTGGAATTTTCCAGGGACGCCCTGAAAGATTGTAGGGTTGTTGCAAGGTTCGCTCACTCAGTCTTTGCCTCACAGTTGGTGCTGGGATGTTTCAAGGGTGACGGGGCAGTAAGGCAAACGGGATATGGCTACACCCTAAACCCTAAAATCTAAACCCTGACATCAATATCCAGCAGTTATCAAGGCCATGAACCTCGGAGAAAGCCCTAAGGATAAGCCTCCTGTGCAGAAATTTCAAGATCTCTTCAAAACCTTGAGGGTTTCGGGCGTCGGGTTTTGGATTTAGGGCTTAGGGTTTAGAAGCCCAAAGCTAAGACCTTGGATGATTCGGGCAATAGAACTTGTTGCAGCAATCAAAGTACAGGCTGCGGGAAAGTAAGCAATAGGACGCATACAGAAGTTCAGGGGGTACCATAGAATGGTGTTTAAGAGCTTAGGTTATTAGGGTTCTAGGAGTTTAGGGGCTCAAGCAATGTGGGTAGGTGTGGGGAGCGTGAGGATGTTAAGGTTTCCGGATTAATGTCCCTAAGCTCGATCTTGAAGCCCTCAACCTGAAACCCGATATCTCAGACCCTCAGCCCTAGACCCTAAACCCAAAACCTAAACTGAAGGCATAGCGCCCACCTACGACTGCGGGTGGCGCAAAAGCCCTCCCCCCCATCCTCGATGGCGCAGGTCTGTAGATCATGCCCTGTTTACCTCCACATAAGGCCCTTTTAAAGTTCCTGTCATATCTTTCGGTCCAGGGGATCTAAGGTTGCCATAGACCCCTGATATAACCCCTTTTAGGGTCCTAGACAACCCATACAACCTCTTTCAACCTTCAACTTGCTGCCTGTTTGCCTCCCTTCCCAGCAGCTTGCTGCAAGTCACTGTCTGGAAGTGCAAAGAGCACACGACGGGGGGGAGGAGTCAGAGTCACAGTGGAGCGCAGGATCCCGAAGTATATTGCGGCCACGCCGTTGTGGCAGGAGCGGTCTGTCAAAGCAAAACGGATGTAACGGGGATCCGGCCTTGCCCTACTACTACTCTTTTGTACGAGTATTAGTATTATTACTATTAACAAAATACTACACGAGCACTGTCATTGTTACTATTGCTAGAATTATCGGCGCTTTGTCCCCGCGTCGTCCGCGGCATTTTTTCCATGTAGTAGGAATACGTGTGGTAACATCAGTAACAAATATGAGAACAGTAAGAACCAAAGTCGTGGTAATAATATGAGTTATCGTACTAATATCAGTAATAGTCAAAGTAATAGTAACAATCATATGGTACTAATATGAGTTATCGTACTAATATCAGTAATAGTCATAGTAATAGTACCAGTCATAGTAATAGTGAAAATAGGAAGGGGTCGAGTGGCGGGCCCGACGGCAGAGCACACTTCAGCAACCCCGAGGCCTTCCAGCTTCCAAACCTGAACCTTGAACCCTAACCCCTAAACCATTAACCCTAAACCCCTAAAACCTTAACCCTAAACCCCAAAACCCTTTCAAGGCTTCCTACAAACATCTACAAACTACACCCGAGCCCCGACACCCGAATCTTCTCAGTTCTCGGCCCCCAGTTTCACCATAAGCTCTTTCAGGTTCGAGAGCTCCTCACAGGATGAAGAAAAGGGGGGGGGGTGCTACAACGCTGATAGCTTAAAGGTCTGGGGGCTTTGGGGAATTTAGAATCTAGGGGTTTCGGGGTTTAGGCTTTTGGGCTTGAGGGTTTCGTGTTTGGGGGAGGGGTATGTAGTGACCTTTAACGGGGCTACATAGGCACATAGGAGTTAATATCAGGACCTTAAAGGGGCTATATAAGAGTTTACAAGGACCTTCAGGGGCCATATAGGTGTATATAAATATGTTCAGAGGGCTTACATATGGGAGTACGTTTGAAGGGGTTGTATATGGTGATACACAGAGTTTAGAGCTTAGGGTTCAGGACTTCAGTAGCGGCTTTGTCATTCAGGGCTTAGCGGTTCAGGGGTCAAGGGGTTCATGTGTGTGAAATTTTGGTTTCATGTCTTCTTGACGTGTTGGGACTGGTTTTCCGCGCTTCTCACAGAAAAGGACCACATATGACAATATTCCACAGATGACTTACAGGGGCTCCCAGGAGTCTCCAGTTTAGGGTTGCTGGGCCTTGTGCTCGTGTTAGGGGCAGTGCAGGGTGCCGAACTTAGACTGCAGCAATTGGCAGGCAGAGCGTGTTTAGGGCGTAGGGTATAGCCTTGAGCTGTTTAGGGCTCAAGGGGTTTAAGGCAGGCCATGGCAACAAAACGAATTCGGCTACTTGCCCTGTTGTCTAGGTCTTTGGGGTAGGTCAGAGCGGATTTTTCAAGCTTCTGGCCTGTACTGTAGGTCTGTAGGACGAGGAGTGATTTTAAAGATATCAGAAAGCTATAGGCTTTAGCGCTTTGGGCTTTCATCCTGACGCCCAAAAACCGCATCCTCAGTCTGACAACCCATGCAAAGGAGAAATAAATCATGGCACACGAATGGAAATCATATGCGAGGTACGATCTAGCTTTGGTAGTGTTCATACATGGTAGTTTCCCAAAATAGAGGGACCCTAACATAGACCCCAAAGCACCATAGTCCTTTTAATGAGGACCCCCAAAATGCTACCCCTAATTTTGGGAAACCCCCACAAGGGGACCGCAACATGGACCAGCATGTACTACCATCCTTCCTTGTCGATCTCGACCCTCTTCGCCTCCATCTGCCGGTTTTCCTCGGTCGTGAGCGTCCGACTGTGCTGCAGCACAACCTAAGCAGCGGCTCCCTCTGCCGAACGTATTCCAGCACGTCCGAAGCCTCTTCCACACAGTCCTGCCAGGGCTCTCCCTTGTGGAGGGACTTCCAGCGGTTGTTGTTCACCTCGTTATGGCGATCCACAATCCGATCACGCGCGACCTTGAAGGCGATGTAATCTTCATCGTCCACTTGGTTGCGCAAAGCAGTACCCCTCGAATGTAATGATCGAACCCACCAAGCAAATGCATCACAGAGGAACCCATTCTGTCTACATCAAGAATTACAACGAGCACGTCCCACGTGAACCTCCAGTGAAAGCCAGGCCTTGCTTCCTAGAAATTAACTTCCGGGTAGCCCCAAGGAGCGGCCCACAGCTTTGGAAATTCAATTCTGCATGATCTTACTGGCTCTTAGTAGGGGATCAGGGGATATACATAATCCTTGTATACTATATTCCTTTATTCCCTACTAACAACCAACAAGTGATTCCACTCCCATGAAAGGGCACCCTTCCTTCAAAGCTCCAAGGAACATCTAGTTCACGTTCACTCAAAACCATACATAACAAATCTATCTCGTGAATGAGGGTGTGTTCCTAAAACCTAAGCCTTCAACCTCCCATCAACAGCTTGAAGTGCGTACCAAAATGCGATTCCAGATTTCTAGATTTATGATATAGAGTACCTCAAGCAACCCTCATCGTAAAGTTGATGATGTCTGAGGTCACTGAATTTTGTTGCTTTCGTGTCCTGGCTTCTCTGATTGGAACTCTTATGGGGGCCGCACAACTATCCTTACAAACCGAACTAGATTGAAAGGTGCTGGCAGAGTCAAAGTCGGAGGGTCTTCGGCTTTCGGGGTTTCAAGTTCTGGGCTGGGAGTTTAGGGCTTAGGGAGTTTAGGGTTTAGGGAGTTAGGGTTTGGGGTTCATGCAGTACAGGATCACAAGGTCAGTAGGGTTGAAACAGTGCATGCAACGGATCGTGATTCAGAAGACTGGCCTCCCTCTAGGTTTAAGGTTTAAGGTTCGCCTTAAAAGGAAAACCCTTCTCCTGACCAGAGAGCTTGAGCCCCTAAATCCAAAACCCTTTAAACCCTAAACCCTCTAAAACCGAAACCCTTCACCCTAAAACTCAAGCCCCTACACGCCAAGCCCCTAACCTAACCTAAAGACAGGGCACCCTATGCCTGCAGTGGTCGCGAGACAAACCAGCTAAGAAGTAGCAGCATGCCCACGGCCTGGGCGGGTGCTTAGGCTGTGCTGAGGAGGGTTTACGGTGTAGGAGGGTTAGGGTTTAGGGTACGTGTGGGTGTTGAATCTGGTTCACGTAAGGGTATTTACGGATGTGATATGTGGGGTTTCGAGTTGAGGGTGTGGGGCTGAGATTTAAGAATTCAGTGCTCGGCTTTAGAATGCACGGAGTGCTCTGGGTTTCAGAGGGTTCTGACGCGGGCGTGATGCAACTTGATCACAACCTATCATCACTATAAACCTTTGACCCTAGAGCTGGGATTCCTTGCACCCTGAGCGCCAAACCCTAAGTCCCAGAACCCTAAACCCCAAACCCTAAGTCCCAAAACCCTAAACCCTAAATCCCCATTAAACTCAATATCCTAAACCCTAAACTCAACATCCTAAACCCTGAACTCAAATATCCTAAACCCTAAACTCAATATCCTAAACCCTAAACTCAAGATCCTAAGCCCTAAACTCAATATCCTAAACCCCAGCTGTAGGAACAACCGATTGTATGCACGAAATGAAGCCAAATGCGCAGCATCAAGCATAGTATATGCAATGGATGGAAGCTCAAGCAAACAATGCAGCAGCATCTGTGAAATGCCGCCTTCTGGAATCTCCCTGGACGGAATATCGTCGAGCATGAGGTCCTCAAGTTTGGGAACCTTCCTGGGACGCAATGCAGAGAGCTCATCCTGTGAGCGTTCAGACAAGCGCAGTTTCCAGGGTATATGCTTGAATGTACCCTCGCCTTTGTACGTGTGCGCTAATGCAAGAAGACGGCTGGATGGCATGGTGCCATCATCAATCAACTCGCCATGCAGCCTCAAATTTATCTCGAATTTCTTTGGTAAATGCAGCACTGAGTTTGGGCGGAAATGTGTCGGACCAGGAAGAAATTGTTCATGCATCCGGCTGTGTCGCACCAACATCCTAAACCGTAATCCCTAAACCCTAAACTCAACATTCTAAACCCCAAACCCTCAACCCTAAACTCAACATCCTAAACCCTAAACCTAAACCCTAAAATCAACATCCTAAACCCTAAACCCTAACCCCCCACTGAGGCGAGCTCCGCCACAGCCGCAGCTGCCAAGGCCGCTAGGGCCTCAGAATTCGCAAGATTTAGGGTTTAGGGTTTAGGGTTTTTGGTTTGGGGTTTAGGGTTTAGGGCTTTGGGCTTTTAAGGGTTCAGGGTGTAAGCATTAGGGTTTAGAGCTTTGGGTTTTTGAGTTTTTTTGGTTTGGGGTTTAGGGTTTGAGGGCCTTGGGTTTAGAAATTAGGGTTTAGAGCGTAGCTTTGAGGATTTTTCTCAGGGCTTAGGGTAGCCGTGCTATACAGCTATAGGTAGGGGAATAATGAGGAAACACAAGAACATAGACAGCGACGCGGAAACAAGGATGATACGGGGCTTTTAGGGCTGGGGCCTAGACCTTAGACCCTAAATCCCTAAACCCTAAATCCTTAGACCCTAAACCCTAAACCCTGGTAACGATGGTCTGGGATTAGATGCAGACCTTTGTGTACCGCAGTGACATGTCTAGGAAAGACACGGCCATTCTGGTTTCATCCCACGCGCTAAGGTTTGGGGTTTAAGGTTTAGGATGTTGAGTTTAGGGCTTAGGGTTTGAGGTTTAGGGCTTGGGGTTTAGGGCTTAGGGCTTAGGGTTTAGGGCTTCGGGTTTGGGGTTTAAGGTTTAGGGGCTAGATTTGCAAGACCTTATATGGGAAACTGTGATCATAATTTGGTGATTTCTAAAAGTGGCATCCCCCTTGTACACCTCCCCATACTCGAATGGCTTTTGAAGCATGCCCAAAAGGGACCCCTGTTTTTTGCAAAGCCCGCATATAGGGCTTAGGCTAGCGTGAAGGATTTAGGGCTAACCCCCAAGACCTTGATCCCCTACCTGCCAAGTTCTCCTAGCTCGAACTAGCTGCGAAGTTTTCCTCACCTGCACAAGCTAAACCTCAAGATGTAGTATCAAGGTTTGCAAAATGTAAGGGGTCTCGTTTTGGACGGCCCTATAGTAAGGATAGAAATATTTAGGGTCTATATTGGGGTCCCTCATTTATGGCAACTAGCATTTTCATGCTCCAGAAGATTAGAGTTATGCAATCCCATCTTGCGGCCAGGCAGCAAGAAGCGAGTTGACTTTCAGTTGCTCTGCAGCATCCACCTGTCATGCTTTGGAGGTTTCTCAAATAGGGGTACTGTGAGGTCCCATTCAGGGGATTATGGGGATGTAGGGCTTAGGATTACGGGCTTCGGGCTTCTCAAAACAGGGGTGCCCTGAGGTCGCTTTCAAGGGGCTAAAACGAACGGCAGGGCGTCTGGCTAAGGATTTACAGTTCAGGGTTTGTCGATCTATCGAGCTGTTGTGGTCTCTGTCAGGCTTGTAGAGGGAAGTGTTGAAAACACACGGTCTGACCTGGAGGGCTCTTGGAAGCCTCTATGGAAAAGAATCCCGACACGGGCCATAACTTAGCCTGGTCTTACCTGTAAGCCTACAGACAACTGCCCTGGCATCCACCAAGGTATCATGATTAGTGTCCTTAACTCGTCTGATGCTACAAGTTTGGTGTGGCAATCCCGCTTTTGCTGTTACCACTTCTGTACAGGAAGTACTTTTATTAGGAATACCTTCGTCTGTATTGGCACAGCTCGAAGCTCTGATCGAAGCTCTGCGGAATCCTGCTTTTTGGTACGTTCTGTCAGCAAAATCTCTGCTTCCAACTAGCGCAACCACGCTGCTTCTGCTGAAGCTCCCATGTCCAATTCTGCTCGTGCTTCAAGTCCAGTTGGAGCTTCTTTATCTGCTGATCCTGCTCGGCCATGAGCTCGTCGGCATGCTCCGAACTTTTCCTAAAGGTGTTCAGCTCAGCCGTGGCTACTATTACCTTGCTGGGTATTAATAGGGAATGAAACATCACAATCTTTATATAGCCCCTGTACCATTTATTCCTTTATTCCCTACGAAGCCTAAACCCTAAACCCTATAATGTACTTCCCTTCTTCCCTACTAGCCACCAGTAAGATTACTAAGCCCTATTCCCTTCTTCCCTGCTAACCACCAGTGAGATTACTGTTGCCACATCTGTCTTGACAGTACCCGCTCAGGGCTTCAGGATGTCAAGTTTGAATTCAAAGCCCAAGGGTTAGAGTTTAGGGTTTAATCAGGGTTTAGGGTTTGGTTATGGTTTGGGGTTTAAAACTTAAGCTTACGGTGGCCACGAGCTTAGCCCCGTAAGCCAATAGGACAGAAATCAAGGTTCAAATTCCCTTTTCAATCTGCAGTAATCTTCGTAGTGCCCCTTTGGCTTCCGTGTCAATATACGTGGAGAGCACGTCCTACACCCTACCTTTGGGGATCTTTTCCAGATGTTCGATGCATGCGGGCCGCGTAATGGAGGTCTTGGGCATAACTTAGGCTCGCTGTCGCTTGCCGAGGAGTGGTGGAGTCAACACAGCCATAGATGTTAGAATCAAATGGGGTTTGTCAAGATTCTGGTCCCTTTTTGGGTCTCTGGTATAATCCGGCCCCTACCATTCGGACCATAATTTGGACAGCCTACCATACCCGGGTTTGAATAATCGAGGATCCACTACTCTAGCTGGAGAACCTATCAGTTTGAGTAGCGGGCAAGTTCACTTAGCCAAGGGGATTTTGGTAATCTGAACTCCAAAATGAGGAGCCTATGACTTTCATATGACTCGTATGGAGGATCCTAATTTTGCCATGGGATTATGGCTTCCCTTCGTTAACTGCAACGTGATGTAGTCGTCGCAAGTCTAATTGATCTCGTGAAGTAAGTGGCCTGCTCGCCATTTCGTTTTAAACTCCACAGGGTCCATGACCCATTGGAGTCCGTGGCCGGTCTTCTCTTTTCTCAAGTCCCAATTAAGAACCAGGTTCTTAATATCGGACAATCGACCGGAATGCCACAGCAACAGAAGGCTTGCGAGGTGTGCCTGCTTCATTCTCGCAAGCTCGTAGCGCAACTTTGCTGCTACGGCATCGGATCTTCTGCCCAGCTTCCCAACTGCCCGCGCTTTCTTTGCCATGTTGGCCTCAAAGATGTGGAGCTCGGCGAGCAGGGGGTCCAGGCTTTGCTGCTCCTTTGCGAGGAACACTAAGGCTCCCTCGTCATCGGCCTCACCCTCCTCCCCCATGACCATGCCTTCGCGCAGTTGCGGAGATCTTTTCAGCTCCGAAATAACCTGCCCGCAACATGATCAAGAATACTTGAATACATTGCATTTACTGATTACAAAGCTACAGTTAATTGCATTTACTGAATGCAATTTGTCCATGTATTGCATTTACTGCGCTTGAATAGACCCAACCTACCTACGCACCTGGTCATGTCCCAAGGCACACAGCCTCTATCGGTCATCCCAACCCGAACCCGGTCCAGGTTACGAGCAGGGTTTAGGGTTTGGAGCTTAGGGTGTTTAGGGTCCCCTGAACCCTAAACCTAAACCCTGGGTAGCTTTGTGCCTTAGACTTCAGGAGGCTCTAAACCCTAAGCCCTAAACCCAAATGCAGGGTCCAGAGTTGGTGGCCGGGGTTCCCGGGCTTTGGGGAAGCGTTTGAAGGCCTAAGGCCTTTATCCCATAGATTCATCAGACTTAGGAACTTTTCGACTAATGGACACTCCGCCTTCAAAATTGAGGGGTTGAGGGGTTTAAGGGCTTTAAGGTAGCTATCCTGAACTCTATAAAGGCACACAGGTGCAAAATTACTACCACTCCGTGCTGGAGGCGGGCAGGTGCAGGATAAGTGGCGGGGTGTCAAAGACTTGAGGACCCTTGGGCATCCCCCATGAGGATGATGATGAAAACAAATGATGATCGTCAAGGGGGTTTGGGGTTTAGGGGTCCCCTGGTGTTCATGGAAATCCCACATGTGGCAGTAGCAATGGCCTAATGACAAGTCGTAAGCTCGAAGTCTCAAAGCTGTAACCCAAGTAGGAAACACATCCTTCAAGAAAAGCCTTCGCCCCACACCCTAAATTTTGAACCTTGGACTCTAAGAGCCAAAGTACCCCAAAAGCCTTTCAGAAATGAACAAAACATGTTTCCTGGAAACGAGGCAGAAAAGGCAAGTTTAGCTGGTTTTGGAGGTTATAAGTTGCAGAGACTGGATATCAACTTCAGGGAACTTCCAGAAAAGACCCCTTCCTGAACCCTGAACCCTGGATTCCGCACAAACAAAAACATCCTCTGTCTGGCACCTGTGTCTTGGATTCTTTCGTTCGCTCCGTGGCGATCGACACAAGATTGTCGTGGAAGATGGTCGGCAGAACCGTTACCTTTCTCTGGGGGTATGAGCTAAAGTTGATACATGGGTCCTTATTGAGAAGAAGTTACCAGACGATCAACGAGACCCTATGTCCACCCTTAATGGTCCCTTAGTAACCAGAAAATACATGGGTCCTTATTGAGAAAAAATTACCAGACGATCAACGAGACCCGTTGCCACCCTTAATGGTCCCTTAGTAACCAGAAAGTGAAAGTAAAGTAGCTCATACAGAAATCAGGTAGTTTCCCAAATAGGGGGACCACCATATAGACCCTAATATATTCTGATCCTGATTATGGGGACCCCCAAAAAGGTACCCCTAATTTGGGAAACCCCCATCAGGGCCCTGAGCCGTTACCTAGATTTGGGCCTTGGTCAATTGCACTTGAGAGTTCTGAGCAGAGGCTTAAGTGCTTGTACAATTCTGCAAGCTCTTGACATTCTGAGCGATGGTACGGCAAGACTAAAACAGGGAAACATATCGAGTTACACGTATACTGACTGCTCACAATGCTTCTTACTGCTGGGGATGTCTGAGATGTTGAAGCCTTGAGCTTTCTTTAGAAGGATCCTTTTTTATTTGTCCTTATTACAGTTGGAAAGCCCTGTTATTCAGCTAAACCCAGCACCCTCAACCCTAAACTTAGAACCATATGCCATAAACCCTACAAACAAAAGCTCTGAACCTTAGACCTCAAACTGCCTAAGCCCGCTATGTCGCGGGACCAATTTGCCCCTGAGACTGCTCACCCCTCAGAATGCGTCGAAGATTGGCGCAGGGTTTAAAGTGTAGGGTCAGGGTTTCAAGTTTAGGGCGCTATACTATAATAATGTAAGCAGTCTTGACCATCTACTGGTAATTCTTCGCTAAGCGCGTAGCCCTATATGTATACATATATATATATACACACACACACATCCCGTAACCCCCTTAATTTAAGGTATCAAAGTTTTGGTAATTATGTAGGCTTCTACCTTACTGGTGTTGGGCTTGGAGTTGGCTTGTGGACCCGTAGCTCTCCTCCATGGTCGCTAGTAGGACATGGGGCGAAGGGTGTGAGGTTTAGGGTTTTCAAGAGGATTGCTGCCCAAAATAACGGAGAATCAGATGGAAACTGGCATTATAGGGTGGTTTAGAGGGATTCGGGTTTTGAAAGTATATGGGGGTTGATCTAACGTTCCTTGCGGGAAAGCATTTAGATATACTGTAGGTCCATGTTCGAAAAGGAAAACATGTACGGGCCTTAATACCCCCTATAATAATCCCCTATATGACCCCCTGTATAACCCACTTCAAGGAGTGTACACTATAGCTCATGTAGGGGAACTTGTGCTCCACCAAGGCAAGTTTGGGAAAGGATTTTGATCAACCGAATTATATACTGACATTGGGGTTTAAATTTCAGGGTTTTGGGTTGAGAACTTCTGGAGCAGGTTACGTTGGCGATGCTGGGACACATCAGGATGATAAGATGGTTCTTGGTTTCAGGTCTGTTGCGACTTTTTTGTTGGTGCGAGCCCCAAATAAAATCCGCAGCCCTACACCCGAAATCGTAAACATGGCTCCCACGCCCCGCGAGCCCTTGCCAAACAAAAACAAGCCAGCGTTGTCCTTGCTAACTGAGAAAATCTGGGGAAGCCTGTAATCCCCCTTGACCTATTAATTGTAAAACTATTATTCTTACTTACTCTTTGGGGTCATACTATAAAAGAAAACTTAAGCCCTGAACCCTGAACCTTAGGCCCTGAAGGAGACTACAAGAGCTATGCGATGTCCACCATACATCTCAAACCCTCAGCCTGAACCTCGTGTGTGGCTTTCCCGCCCCTATACTGCCCCTTAAGAAGAAATGATTAAATCGAATTAAGGAACCTACGAGGGGCTGATAGTGAACAAGGCCGATGAAGGAGCCTAGGGAGGGTGGTTGGACCCGAAACCCTAAACCCGAAACCCTCAAACCCTAAGCCCTAAACTCTAAGAACCTAAACAACTAAATCTTAAAGTGTGCCAGCTGAGGAGCCACGAGCCAACTGGTTTCCGCGTCTAAGTCTAAGCTCTGGGTGCCAACGACCATGCAATCCTGGGCACACGGATTAGACTTTGCACCCTTAACCTTCAAACCTGAATCCTGAACCCTGAATCGGGTCTGAATCTGTCGCGGAACCCTCAAGATATCCCGGACCCAAAACATACTCTCTTCCCCCCTGAGAATTAGCTCCCCCCTAGTGGCAAATACTCCCATTACTCCCATTGTGATACATTAAAAGGGGAGGTGGGGAGCTTTAAGATTTGGGAACTTGGACCCTCATGGCCACACAGGTAAGGGTTTAGGGTTTTAGGGTCTAAGGGTTTTAGGATTCAGGCTTCAGGGTTTGAGGTCTTAAGGTCTTAGGGTTTGGGGTCTTAAGGGTTTTAGGATTCAGGCTTCAGGGTTTTAGGTCTTAAGGTCTTAGGGTTTACGGCCAAGAAGCTCCAACCTCGGTGCAGCCCTCCCAGCAAGGTCTGGGATGTAGGGTCTAGGATTTAGGGGCTCCAGGGTTTGGGTTTAGGCTTTGAGGTTTAGGGTTCAGGGGTTAAGAGGTTAGGTTTTGAGGTTGAGGGGCTCCAAGGCTTGGAGTTTTAGCCCACTTTCACAAGACCGGAGGCTTATGCAATCCCTCGATGGATCAGCCTCCCCTTCATGGGAAGGAAGGGGCGGAGTCAGCACACAAATCCAGAATGGCCATTTCTGGTCATAGTTTCTGCCCTCGCTGGCTGTCTCATTTCTTGCCATTGTTGGCTGTTCCGGGATCATCCCCTAAACCCCAAACTAAACCCTAAACCCTATCCCATGCAGAGTTGTCCGGCCGTTGCTGGCTCTCCCGGCCTCTCCTTTGGCTTCTGCTTTAAAGGCTCATGGCACTACGACCTTGGGGCACATTTGTGGGATCCGCACACTCATCGCGCCAAGGGGTTCAGGGGCTTGAGGGTTCAAGGCTTTAAGGTTTTGAGTGTGGAGTTCGGGGTTTGAGGTAAATGAAGCGCAGCTCCTCCTGCCCCAAAACGCTGCTTCTTGGGGTTATGGCAAGCAAGAATCGAACAAAAATACCGGAAGGCCTACCCCCCTGAACAGCACCCCCTACCAAGACATCAAAAAGTAGGTAAAATATTCACGCAAAACCCTTGAACTAATCCAAACAGCAGTTATTCTAGATACTTACTTTGCGTGTTCGGGTAAACCCTAATCCGCGTGGCTCCCCCTCGAGCTGGGTTAGGGTTTAGGGATGCTTGGCCATGTACCATTACGTAGTCATGGGTTCAAGGGGGCTGTTCTACAGGGATATATATATGGTACCCCCCCCCCC
>CAJNIZ010022002.1:52346-68295 GCA_905231905.1 Symbiodinium pilosum
GTGGATCTTTGGGGGGGGGGGTTGCATATATATATAGGGGGTTTAGGAGTTAGGGCTCAGGGTTCAGGAATGAGCGCTTAAGGTGCAATGCAGAGTGAAGTGGAAGGGAAAATGAAATGGAAACTGGGTTTGACGGCTTTCCACAAATTTGGGCTCTCAAGGGCTCCATTTGAGAGATCCATATACTGAGGACTGTAATTGCTAGATCTAGGCTAGGGCCCCCTATTAAACTCCCATGCAGGGCTTAGGGTTCAGGAATTCAGGGTTTAGTCAGGGTTATGGCTTGCAGCTGCGGGTTCCGGGCTTAGGTACTGTAAAGGCCTGCAGAATTACAAGCACAATCTTCCGACATCTCTTCTACAACTCTAGGGGTAGTGGCCAGCGTATGGGTAGCTCAAGGTGCAAGATTACGGTTCCACAAACCTAAACCCAAAATGATCAGGGTTTCGGGTAGATGCCGCTAAACCCTGCACCTCAACCATATGTAGCCCAAGGTGCAAGATCATGATTCCAGCTTGCGGTCTGCGCATCGCAATCCTGATGCTGTGTCCCCGGGCTTTGATCCAACAGATCAAATTGGGGTGTATGGGTGTAAGGTTTGGGGTTTAGGGGTATAGGGTTTGGGGTTTAGGGTTTCAGGCTTTAGGGTTTTAGGGTTTTGGGTGTGGAGTTTGGGGTTTAAGGTTTAGGGGCTTAGGGTGAAAGGCTTTTGCTTAAATGCTTTGCCATCCTGACCCAGGATTATATTACTTGTTCTCAATGAGTCAAGGTTGAGGGCTTAGGGGAATACAAGCGTTATAGCTCCTGCTGGTGCTGAGCTAAATTCCAGACCCTCACAACGACATCCAAACGCTGACCCCTAACCCCTAACCTTTCAGTACCAACATCTACATCGTGAGGCCCCAGAAACACCATAATATTGAGATTAAGTTGTAGACGACCGCTGCAACAAGTTAGTTGGTGCAAAACATGATCGGAAACTGATATACATGATGAGGGGAATTTGGTTCCCCCAGCCCGCAACATGAGGACCCTATGACCGTCATAGACTGCTACTGTGTCCTGATTTTAGGGGTAGGGGTTGCCAAAACCCCCGTTGTACTTCAGCCATTTCTATACAAACCATATTCGGGGGTGAGGCTGCGTGAGCTTGCTACAGCTTGAGACAAAGAAGGTGGCTACCTTCTGAGGGTTGTGTGTTCCTAGGAGGTGCTGCACTTAGGTAGCGGGCGCCTATGCAGTAAACGAACCGAGGGTGATCAAAAAGCATATCACATCTAGCTTCAGGGATGGTGATGCTAGGAGCAAGAATTGAATCAAAAGCTTAGGCATTGGGGAACTTGGAACCATAGCAAAAATTATAGTTTTTGCTGTTCCTTAGGATTATAATAAGCAAAAAGTAAAAATCATTTCCAAATACCCCTAAGTAGGATCGTTGTAGGTGAGCCCGTTGGCAGGGCCTTGCATCAGGAAACTCTCCTTTCTCCGCCTGACCTCTTGAGGCTCGGAAAGAGGCTGTGGGATGTGGTGGTTGGGCACCCATTCAAGCAGAGGTCGCAAGGAGCCAAAGTCATGATCCCCATCAAGATATGGCTTGATTGGGTTATATTGGGGTTATATAGGGGTTATATTGGGATAATGGAAAAGAAAATGGAAACTACTATAATGGAGAATCAAGTGGAAGAGAAAATGGGAAATGAAATGGAAACTGGGATTATTATGGGGTATATATAGGGGTGATCGGACAGTTATAGGAAGCTTTTTCAGCTGCGGCACATTGAAATTGTGGGTTGCTCGCCGCGCTCATGCAAGCGATCTTGCAAACTTTGGATTGGGCTCCCAGAACTTGGCTCTACGGTCGTGAAACCTCGAAGCTCGCCAACTCTAATCTCCGAACCCGCACATGCCTTGGCAAATCCATCGCCCCTTTCAGCCCATGAATTTCAAACCTGAACTGCCTCATGCACCACTGTAACTTCATCATATAACTTTATCATATAACTTCATCCTATAGCTTCACCCCAAACCCGAACTCCTACACCCTAAACCCCGAATCCTACAGAATCTAGTTAGTGTAAATCTTCCTTCGCAATTCCTACCTGAGAAGGCTTGAGGCACCAGACCAAACCTCAGCTTCAAGCACTGAAATAAACAACTCCGCACGGAGGGTTTAAGGGTAGAAGCCAAAATAATTTCCAAAATTGAAGGGTCAATATATGGGATTGTAAAGGGGTTGGTAGGGTTTAGGGCAATAGTGGGGAACAAACAGAAGAACAACAATACGGAACATGAAGCAGATATTGGCAAGGGGCCATACAGATCCTAGTGTAGAATCCTGAAGAACTATCCTAGGCTGTATGAGCTGTATGAGCGAGGAGGATTAACTGCAGGGGGATTGTGGGCACCTTTGCCACGTCAATGCAAAGGCCTAAACACTTAGGAAGATTCCCTAAACTCTAAACCCTATACGCAAAGATTCCAATCAGAGACCCTCTGCCCTGGAACCTGCATCCTAAACCCTGCTTGATATTGGAGAATCAAACAGAAAATGACATGGAAACTGGTCAGATGCAGCGGTGACTACGAGTAGTCACACATATTTTCCTTTTATCATCCTTCTTCTGTAAAGTATCATGTCATATACCCTGAAAGCTGTCCTAAGCATTCAGGCACCTGCATGGAGTCATGGGTGTTCTACCCAGTGCATCCTAAACTCTTATCCTGATACCCTAAAAGCGGGATCCCAGTCGTACACCCTGAGTCCTAAACCCTAAATGCTAGGCATTGGGGTTTAGGGTTTAGGCTCCTACACCCAAATCCTATATCCTAAATGCTGAGCATTAGGGCTTAGAGCTTAGGCTCCTACACCCTGAGTCCTAAAGCCTGAGTCCTAAACCCTGAATGCTAGGCATCAAGGTTTAGGGTTCAGGCCCCTACAACCTGAGTCCTAAACCCTAAATGCTGAAGCTGGAATCCTGCATTGACCCTAAACCCTAAACCCTGTTGCCTTGTACTCGAATTCATCACCCGTGGCGGCAGCGAGGGAGTAGTGAAGAAGGTTTGTCGGCCTTCTCCTGGAGGACCTCAGATGGGTAGTGTTTTTTGGTGGTTAAACCTAGTAAGATAATGTTCCTGATATAAAATATTATACCCCAAAAAGAGGATATGAGCTTACTCTATACTGGGTACCATAATATCCCCAAATAGAATACTACTCAGATGGGGCTTCAGGGTATGGGATTTGAGGTGTAGGGTTTCGGGCCGCAAGAACGAACACTTTTGAGGACCCTGAACTCTAAACCCTCTCCCCTTTGCAGCCGAATCGCAGTGCTGAGAAATTCCATCCGCCGAACTTGGCTTCCTGACGTGATTTTGCGCTTTCGGGGGTTCAGGTTTACGGATTAGGGGTGGCAGTTTAGGATTTAGGGATTTAGTATTAGGGTCAGGGTTTAGGGGTGTAGGGATCTAGGTTCTAAGTTCATAAGGTTTGTGATAGAACCATCGTCTTGGGCGCTAGAGCCCGAGAGATACGTGAGGTGGCTTCCTACAGAGAGGTGACCTGGGAACCCCAAAAATATACAAGAATGGCCACTTAGGAGACTAGGGGGTCCCCAATAGGAACTATACCCTAAGCCCCCTGAACTCTTAACCCCTAAACCGCGAAATTGCCCCATGGGGTCATTTCGGAGCCCTCTCTAGGGTGAAGGGTTTTCGGATTAGGGTTTAGGGTGTCTCAGTGAGAGCTGTCTTCCCCGTCTATTTCGAGATTGGGCCTTGCCCGGGTCTAGACCAGGCGGGCCTTGAGGCCAAGGGTCCCTGAAAAGCTCCCCTACCCCAGGCGACCTGACAGGTTACTCGCCAGCGGCCTGCCGGGCCTACCGCGCAGCCCACAGCTGCCTGTGGGACTGGCAGCTCTGTCGCCCGCCGCAAGGCTTTGGGCTCCAGAGCGGCGCGTTCGCCCTGCTCGACGGCCCCGAGCTCACTCAGTTTCGGGATTGGGGTTTAGGCAGTTTAGTCTTCAGGGACTTTTGGAGCTTTAGAATACGTCAAGTGAAGCCTCCTTGGTGCCTTGAGATTAACCCGAGGAAAGGATACAGATCGAAAGGGAAAATGCAGAACTCACGTAGAAGCCTGCATACTCACACATGCAATTCTCACAATTCTTCTAGAACTATAACAGAATACATCCCAAACTCATATGTTAGTTGCTCAGGCCGCTGCATTACATGATGAGAAAGCTCACACTACAAGGCAAGAATATGAGGCAACCAGTCAGTCTACTTCCACATTACGTGTGGGGCTTATTGTTGAGGATAGACTACAGCTCATTTGAACTAACTCTCGTGATAGGTACTGTATGAGGGACCGCATTACTGCATGTATTGTGTACTGTGAGTGACCCAAACCTTAAACCCTAATTACTCCCAACTAGCCGTAACTGACCAAAGCGGTGAGGTGACTCATCGTCACGTTGTCAGAAGAGTTACATAAGAACCCTACCAGCAAACACAAGCACAATCCCCTCCGCCTGAATTACTACACCCGCCAACCTGCCGTTACCACATGTTCCTTACATCGCGCCCCTATCTTCCAGGACTATAAACGCAAATTAACATCCATGTTGGGCACTAAAGTCTCTCATTACTTCCCTGACGCTAAACCCAAGGTGTCTAAAGTCTCTCATTACTTACTCGAGCCTTTTTCGCTCCCTAGACTTGCGCAGAGGGTCCGGGTGTTCGCTTTAAAGGGCCCGCAGTATTTGGGCCCCTGGAAACACAGGCCTTGTTAGGGATTGTTGGTGGTAGTAAAGGCTCATTCACGCTAATTGTGGGCTTTTGGGCGCATGATTGTTTAGTTGAATAAGGATCACCTATGGGGGGGAGGGAGTGGAGATTGCGGGGTTGCTGTTTGGGGAAGCTTGAGTTACCATGGGACGCAAACCACGACCTTTATCCGTCTTATCAGTTATCCACCTCATGGGTCACTTAACCCCTGCACCCTTGATATATCCTCGATCATTCAGGTTCCTTACTCCTAAACCCCCACTCCCAAACTCGAAGCCCCAAACCCTAAACACTAAGCCCTGAACCGTGTAACAGCATTCAGGCTTCTACATAACCCCATAGGTTGACGCAGGTGCACCTAATATGGACCCTTAGGATTTTTGAGGGTTAGCGCTTAGGAATTAGGACGAAGGGTTCACAGTTTAGGGTCCCTTGAAGACTATACAGAAAAGCAAAACAACAAATGGACCCAAGTATGGTGTATACTGGGAATAATATGAAGCACCAAATTTAGTATGCACTCGACATAATGTAGGGAACCCAATATGAAGGGCCCATACTAGGGGCTTATGGTTTTAATCGTAGAGTACCTTCCATGTAGGATCCTTGTGTGTATGAGCTTGTCGAGGCCCCTCTCCGAACAGGCCCGGCAATGTAGAAACCTGAAAGGTTCGAAATCCTATCTTCTCGTATGACCTGTAGTCCAAATTCCTAGTATTCCTCTTACTAAGCCCTGGACTAGTCCCCCATATAATCTCCTATGGAATTCCCCTTAAGGATTTTAGAGTATAGCTCATATGCAGGGTTGATGGCTCAAGGTTTGGGGCTTAGGTTTTGGGATTTAATGTTTAGCCTTTAAAGTTGTAGTTTACTGTGGCTCTAGTGCAGTGCATCCCTAAAGCTCTGTTTTGATAGCGTAAGCCCCTACACCCTGTGAACCTTAAATCCTAACACCTTACCTTGACCCCTCGAGTCCCCTCTCTAAACTCCGAACCTGCAAAAAAGGACCTACGCAAAGACCATCTACAGATATTTGGGGGGGGTCCCTTAAAAGCCCTCCTTGTTAATTCCAAGATTCGATTGCTCGCGCAGAGGAGCGAATTATCTCCTTGGCCAGATGGTCCGCTTGGGTTACCCAGGGAACCAAATACCCCTTAGTTGAGGGATATAGTCTAAATCATATTAGTATGTCTAGGGTATATTCCTTACTTAAGGGGTCCCTGGGTAAACGGTTTAGGCTTAGGCTAGGGTTAAAGGATTAAGGGTCGAAGAATAGAAAAATGGGCCCGGATGCGTTTGCTATCGGTAACGTAGGTGGGAATCATTGCCATTATGATTTAGAGCTCTATTCGAGGTACCATGTACCATTCATTATACAGAGAACAATCTAGGACCATGATATTGGTAACCATTTAGGTCCCTACATTCATTACTCCAACAACCAAAAAACCCAAATGCAGGGTCCCCAATTAACATTCAGCCGGAGAATCAGGACTCGATTCTGGTCACATATCAGTTGATCCTAATACCCCTAGGAACCTAAGCTTAGAGCCTGTTAGCTCCTTCTTAGGGACTTGACTAGATATGGACAATCCTCACGCGGATCCCGCACGAACAGGTGGCCATCTGGGGTTCAGAAGGACTGGATGCTGGCGTCACGGATTCGTGTGTTTTTAACGTTTCTTTACTTTGGTTTATGAACGCATGACAGTTTGGCGAGTTTGTCGCTTTATGATTGTTTTATGTAGAGTTTGTGCAGGTGCTACAGGGTTTCGATGATTTTCGGGTCTAAGGCTTCTGACCGTTTATGATGTTTTGAGGGTTTTTCCTGACAATGTAGCCCAAAGCACCCTCGGCAAAAAGACCCCGGTACCTCTTGGCGCTTCCAACCTTTCAGCACCGACTAGCTGGGGTTCAAGCTTGTCGTGAGTCTGAGAAACATCGAAGAGCTGCACAACATGGGAACTTTCCCTTGCACCCCACCTGTCACAAAGCCGACAGGAGAGTCAGTAGGACGGCCGAATGCGAGGGCTCTTGTTGAGAGAGCCTTGTTTACTAAGTCTAGCCTCTGCAGTCCAACCCTGAACCCTCAACGCCGAGTAGGGTTTAGGGTTTAATAGATTCCAAACTTGAAGCTTTAAGCTCTAAACTCTAAACCCTGATCTCTTAACAGTATTCCGTATACCTTTGATCCCTTAACCCCAAACCCTAAACCCCAAACTGTAGACCAAGCAGGCAAGCCAAAGGTTCAAGCTCCAAATTGTCTTTGGGTTTAGGGTTTGGGGGGCTTAGAGGGTTTAGGGGGTGTAGGGGGGGTTTAGGGTTTGGTGGGTTCAGGGTTCAGGGGGTTTAGGGCTTCGGGGGTTTAGGGCTTAGGGGGTTTTGGGCCTTAGGGGGTTTTAGGGTTTTAGGGTTTAGGGGTCAAGCCTTGAACTGCGAAACCTAATCCTCGAACAGCTGTCGAACCTTTAGGTGAAGTCTCCTCGTGCCCATGCGTAAAATAATATAGGGGCCTACTTGATTAGTTCTACTAGACTTTAACAAGGCGTAGAAAGGGATATGGTGGGTTGTTCTTCAGGCTACTACACTCCAGGCTTCTTTTTTAGGAGCTCAGGGAAGCATTTCACTATAGGCGCTTAACTGCCTTGCGATAAGAATGCCTAACAGAACACGCAACACCCTAATTCCTGAACCCAAAAACGTTAAGCCCTAAACCTTCATCCGGGACCCTGCTGTTACAATCCCGCACTTAGGGTTCAGGACCATACCCTGAAAACACCACACTTGCTTGTCAAGATGCTGTACCCTTCCCTGTCATACCGGTAGCCTGGCCACTGACTGGTTTAGGGTCTAGGGATTAGGGGTTTAGGGTTGAGGGTTTTGGGGTTTACGGGGAAAGGGTTGCGGGTTTAGGGGTTTGGGAAAAAGGGCCTGCTTTCAGGCTTGCGGCGGCTAAGGTTTAGGCGTATTTGAGGGTCAATGTGTTTAAGATTCTTTCAAGCTTCTACTGGCCGCAAACCCTAAACACGCTCAGAGTACGGTGAAGGTCCCTACAGCAGTTGCTTAAGGACCTTCAGAATCAGAAAAGGGCTTACCAGCACATCTACGGTGCAGTATGGTTCATGTACATCTCAACTTTCATGGAATAATGTCGTCGTTTCTTCAAGCCTCATGATACTCGGCGTATTCTCATGGCTCAAGGCATGTGGTTTGAAGCCTAAACCCCAAACCCCTAAACCCTAAAACCCCTAAACCCTAAAACCCTAAACCCTACAGCACTGAACCTTAAACCATTAATGCCCCTGGTTTTGAGAACTACTCATATATAAGAGGACCCATGTTTGGAAACCCACCTATTGGGAACGTTGCTCATAATGGAGGGCGTGAAGAACATCAGGAAAAGCCCTTTACTGCGTCAGAAGGAGAATAAGTAGTGAAGCCCTGAACACTGAACCCTGATACCCATATCGTACACCACCAACACCAGGCTGTCGCCGTGGCCGCTTCGGAACAAAAAACACCCTAAACCCTAAATCCTGAGCAATTTTTATCTTTGAGTGGACTTATGAGGGGACTGAAGCCCCCAACCTTACACTGTAGAGGCCTCCACCCTGCCGTCCTAACATCCCCGCAGCCCAGAACCCCAAAAGCTTTCTGTACCCTGAGGCTTGAGCCATAAAGCTGTGACTGTAAACCCTAGGATATATCTAAACCCTAGGGTTTAGGGTTTAATACTTGGAGGGTCAGGGGGACCCGTACGGAGCCGCCCTCGGCTTACCTTCCATCCATAGGGGGAGGCCAATATAAAACCACCAAAAATGCGATAATCCTTCCTATTGGGATCCCCAAAATGGTACCCCCCAATTTCGGGGAACCCTGATCTCTTCAAGCCAACATAAAATCAGCGTGGCGTTTGCATTGTCCATTTTCTTTGCCATGTGCTCCTCCATTGTTGGGAAACAAGCCCTAGAATCCTACACAACCCCTGTATAATCCCTAAACCCTAAACCTGGTACCCTGTACCCAAATCCCTAAACCCTAATCCCTAATCCCTAAACCCAAGTCCCTAAAGCCTGAACCTTAATCTGAGGACCCCCAGCCTGTTGAAGCTCGCAATTGTCGGCCTCAAGACTAATCGTTGAGGATCCAAGAAAGAGGCCTGCTTGCAGACAGGGTTTAGGGTCTAGGAATTTAGGGTTTAGGGATTGTGGAGACCAGGAATTTAGGGTTCAGGGGTTTAGGGCTTTGGGTTCGCATTTTTTTCTTGTTCGGGGCCAGTCATCTTAAACTTGTAAACTTTGTGCTCAAAGGCTTTAACTTAAGAAATGTGAAATTCAGAACTGGGACCCCGTGCATTTGAAAGTTTATGTTATGGTTTAAGGCTTATTTTGCGTCTGGTCTTGAGGGTTCCATGTAACTAGGGGTGCAGAAAGCATGATACAAGTAGCAGTATATAAAGACGTTGAGATCGGCTTCTCTACAGAATATATAACGGATATGGCAAACATGTTGATTTTGTACGCTTCAGGGTTGAGCAGCAAGGAATGCAGCATAAAGGACTGTTTCGTAGAATCTGGCACACGGAAGAATGTTGAAAATCGTTCAGGCATCTGCAAGATGGTCAAAACTTATACATTGATTTGGGGATAGAGTTCAGGGTCTCGATTTTTGAAGGGTTTCGATTCTAGGTTCGGGGTTTCGGGTGTGCGGAACTATGGCATCTGCTGCGTGGCGTTCATGTAGGGCTCAAGCTTGATTTAGCGGCTGCAAGAAGTCCCCTTAAGGGATCGATCCGCTTGCGTAGCATGATAGATGTCTACAGCGCTTGGCACCACAGGACCGGAGCATGTTATTCATTTGTGGGCTTCATTTTGGTTACCAAGCCCTGGTGCGGAGGGGCATATACCCATCAGCTCGCTCCCAGGCGAATCTATAGAGGCTTCACATAGATCGAATTTTGGGGATGAGTGTAAGGTTCTGAGGGTCGAACTTACGGATTCCATGTTTACCCTAATCCCTAGATCCTAAGCCCCAAACATCCCCAGACCATGTTTCTTTAGAGAAGTCCTGGGCTTTGAGCTTCGAGGATCGGAGCTGTCGCTTTGAGATGCGGGGCAGTTTATAGAGCTCAGCAGGGTTCAGGGCTGAGGGTTTAGGGTTACGGGTTTGGGTTTTGGGATGTTGGGTATGGAGTGGGAATCATTGCTTAGCATCATGTTTTGCTTCGGCGGCGTAGGGGGTGCAATCTGAAGGGAGTCCTGCGGAAAGCCTTCAAAAGTAAGATCCCTGCAGCGGCCCTCGGACCTGCACAAGGCTTCGCCCTAAACCCCTACACCTGGAAAAGCCCCTAGATCCTAAACTCTATAAACTCTAAATCCTGAGGCCTAAACCCTAAATCCTGGGCCCTAAATCCTAAGCCCTAAATCCTAAACCCCTGAGCCCCCTCGAGTATGCAGGGGCCTGGTTTGTCCTTTTTCGAGCTCCTCACGACGAGATAAACGCTGGCCTCAGGGCTGCAGGATAGATTTAGGGTTTTGGGTTTAGGGCTTAGGCTTTAGGGTGTGGAAAGTGGGGCTTGGGATTTATGGTTGAGGGTTTAGGGATTCAGGATTTAGGGTTTAGGATTTGGGATTCAGGGTTCTGGGCTCAGGGTCTAGGATTCATGTAGGCTTCAGGGTTTAGGATTTAGATTTAAGGTTTCGGCTCTAAACGCCCCTCTGGGTCCTGAAAGGGAATACTGGAATCTAAAACCCTATAGTCCCCCTTAAGCAGATAGAATATGGCTTCGGCTATATATCTGTATATATATATACATGATAATAACATCCCCATATACCTCATATTCTATCTACTTAAGGGAGACTATAAACCCTAAACCCCGTGGCGTGCTGGCCTAGGGAGCTTCTGGGCTTATGCGGAACGGAGCTTTAGCGGCGCAACTGTTCCTAGCCCCTGTTTTTACGGCTGCCATGCGCATCCCAATGCTTTAACATGTCTTGCAAGTAGGCCTTGTTGGCGCGTGGGTGCAGTCTCTAGATACTTACGGAACCTGGGGGAATTAGTTAGCATTTGTTTTATACCTAAAATGTCATTCCGGTAATCTAAGGCGTTGTACTCTGCGTATGCTCTAAGAAGAGGTAGGGCTATGTCAACATTAAGTTCTAGCCAATACCGTTGTGGATGTCCTCCCCGCATACCCTTAGTGAATTTGTCTCTGTCTTGGACACGCGGTGAAAATACGATGTGGTAAATGGAATCGTCAGGCGGTGTAATCAGGATTTTCGATAGTTGCGATAATTGGGCGGAGGTTAGGGTTTTCGTATCAGTATTATGAATATTATTCGTAATTTTCTTGCTGATCTTACTCCACTATGGTCTATGAGACCTTAAGGGTACTTTAATCTACCCTTAATAGGGTCCCAATAGGGAATTTTAGGGTCTAATAGCCCATGGTGGCTAGGTGTGCTTCAGGTTGTACAGAACAACTCAGCCTTGCTCCGGCATCGCTCCCAAGTCCCTGGTTTTAGCAACTGTTTCAACTACAGTGAACCTGGGACCCTAGCAAAAAGATTAATTGTTGCTGTTCCTAAGGGTTATACGAAGCAAAAAGTGAAATTATGTCCAAGTACCCCTGTTGCTGGTCAGGGGGCACTGGGCACTGGGGAGCTACCTGTCGGATAGCCCGGTTTGGCACGTGCAGCAGCCGCCCAGGATCAGTGCGGGAACGTCATCCATTCGAGGAGGCGGAACTGTTGGCGAGCCTCCAGAAGGCATTCCTGCACGCTCAGCTCTCGCGCCTCGAGCAAGGTGATGTCATGCCGCAGCGCCGCGGATAATCTCCTCCATTTGCTTCTGGCGCTCTCGAGCGCACACAGGCGCCACGATGCGAACATCTCAGGTATGGCCTCTAGCCCCTGTTTAGGGTTTAGGGTTCCTACATTGCGCCCATTGAGACCCCATCAAGTACAGGAGGAGGAGGAGGGGGAAGGAGGAGGAGAGAGTGGGACGCTGGTAAGTGCGCCATAGTGAAAACTCCCGAGTATCCCCCTTTATTTATAACACCTATGGTAGTTCCTTGAGGAAGTTAGATTGCGGCTCAAGTTGTGATGCTAAGAAACTTGGAAATGGCTGTTCCTTCCGCCAACGGGACACTTTACAAGCAAGAAGCATGTGGACCTTGCAAAGCCGCGGCAAACTAGGTTCTCGGAATGGATCTATGGCCGGCTAAGGAGTCAGGGAGAGAAGTCCCTAAATGCGCTAGAACCTGAAAAGTCGACCTTCAGAGACACGCGTTTAAGGTTTGAGCCCATATGTGAAGTACTTATACTGCATGTGTAGAGTACATAGGGGTATAAAATTGTCTTAAGATGTATGCGTAGAGTGGTCAGTGACCGGAAGTATGCACAATAATCATAACAGCCCAGTACATATCCAGCAGTTCTCAGCTACCCTGCAAATTAAACCCGAAACCCTAAGGCTTCAAACCTGAACCCTAAGCCAAAAACCCTAAATCCTAAACCAAGCGGATACAGCAGGCACCGTTTGGAAGAGAAGGCCCCTTGGGAAGCTTTGCGTTTCAGCACATGCGCATACTCTGAAACCAGTTGCGGATGCAGGCGGCCCTTGGGTTGTTTATGTGCACGGGCGAGGACTGCCAGGGAGGTGCCCAGCACCAGATCACGTTCATGAACCAGGGACTCTGCGGCACATGGGAACCGGGCGGGTGGCCTCCTTGCTGGTATTGTACACACCTGCCGCATCTAGTCCCCATGCCTCCTGGGAAGGGCAGGCAGGGCACATGAGAGCCATGCGTAGAATGGTATGACTGCTGCAAAGAAAGGTCTAGTTCCCGGGAAGCGCAGGCCTGGCAATGCGCGAGTGAGCAATGGCAAAAGCGAACAGAGGCAGCTCCCACGAACTGCTGTTTGCAGAGTTTTCAATGCACCATGGAATGTCTAGTTGGTGACACAGCTCGATGAAGGATCGCAAATGTTGGTAAAGAGCATTGGCAGACTGCACCGTAAGCCCTAATACCCTAAACCCCAAACTCCCAACCCCTATGCAAACCCTAAAACCTAAATCCTAAACCCTGAATCCTAAGCCCTAAATCCTAAGCCCTAAATCCTAAGCCCGAAAGGCTAAACCTTTCCCTTCGGTGCAAGCAGGTGGCGCTTTCAGAGCAGATTCCGGGAAGAATCTGAGTCATGGCCTCGGGCGCAATGATCGGTTTTGTGTTTTTTGGGTTTAGGGTTTAGTGTTTAGGGTGTAGGATGGATCCCAGGGAGGATCTGGAAAGTAGCGCCCCCATTATTGTACCTTATACTACGAATGGATAATTTCTAGGAACCCTTAAGGGGGTTCTACTTTCTAAATCCGCCCAGGGATCTGGGTTAGGGTGTTATCAAAAGCTTACTTTAGAATTCCTTATTGCTCTTTAATGTGCTAAAGTGCTACACTTGCTGTTAAATTCCTTGTTGGGTTTTAATATGCTAAACGCTATTGAGCGCGCTACAGTTCCTTTCTACGATATGGTTGCAAATATCCGTGCGTATTCGTGTACTGGCATCACATAACACTGCTATTTATAAGCAATATGATGCTACAACTTGTTTCCAACAATGACTCGAAGAAGCCCTATGAGGGTGCCCAAAACCCTAAGCGCGGTTTCGGGTTCAGGGCTTAAGGTTTGGGGCGGGGATCCCATGTTAGGAGCCTTTGTTGGGCCTTGGAGGCCTTAGCCGGGCCTCGAGGGAGGTCTTAGGCAGTCCCGGCCCCGCTAAAAATTTCTTCGCCACGATCCCTAAACCCTGAACAGGATGACGAAAAGGACAACCCCAAACCCTAAATCCCAAATTCCTAACCCCTAAGCCCTGTTAAGGTTTAAGGTTCTTGGGTCGGAGCTGGCTGGCTCGAGCGAATTGGATTTAGGCTTGCAATAATTATATGGAATCGGGGCTACGACCGCAATAAAGGTAAAAGAAGTGGAAAAGGACATGAAACATCAAATTGCAACCGGGATCATATAGGTTATATGGGCTTCTCAAAGTTGAGGGGGCTAGAGATTTCAGAAATCTATAATGATACAACAGGGATGATTTGGGCACCCTCAGGGATTATGCCCGGAATGCTTTCAAGAAATACCCATACACGTACATGTAAAGCAGTTTCCCTAAACCCTAAACCCTATAATCCTTAGCCTGCCTAAACCTCATCATTGTTTACCAAGATGGAAATTTGTACGCAAGAAGGGTCACAGGGTGGCTTCAGGAACATACTGGCGGAGTTCTGTAGCACCCTATTCCCTAGACCCTATTCTGGTGGAAGAGGTAGAAACAGAACATCATAGGTAAGGTGGACCACCCACCCTGTAATAGTGGCATAATAGGAATATAAGAGGACCCTAATCTAATCGCCACTTATCCCTTATAGCCCTATTGCTGGGTAGGAATCCGCCTGATGTAGGCCCTAAATCCTAAACCCCAAACCCTAACATACATGTTCAGACGAAGAAGACTTGGAGTTTTCTCGGAAGTCAGGGGCCGCAGGAACCACAGGGCATAAGGGTTTGGGTACTACTGCATGCCTGTTTAGGACTGACGCCTGCGGTTGGCCACGGACGTGCGCCAGACTATCCCTGCTGCCAGACCTCTACAAGGTACACTCTGCTAAGGAGCCTAGGGGCCAGTATGTGGTTTAATGGAGGATGATGAGTGTTCCCTTTCATGTTTCAATGAGGCAGGGTCGGAAGCACGGTTTAGGGTTGAGGGTAACAACTCCCATACACGAGGTTTAACGTTTGTCTATGCAAGATCCCCTCAAACCTTCAACCTAGACCTAAACCCTAATGGTTGGAAATTGGAGAGAGGATTCCTGCAGACTCCTGCAGCAGCTCCTGTACCCTACCCGTTCTATTCCCTCTCTGGTGGTCCTTACAACCGATTCCCCCCTTCCCAACTGAGCATGAATGGGCAATAACCACCTTAGCGTGATACAAAAATTCTCACCCCTACCATGAACTAATCCCACTTTGGTATACTGAGATTTACTGTGAATGTTTAATACTAGTCAAGGGGAGAAGCTACTCTGCAATAAGGCCCTGTAGAACCCTAGTTTCCATTTCGTTGTCCATAACCTTTTCAATTCGGGTCTCCATTCCCTACCATGAGCCCTGAACCCTGAACCCTAAACCAATAAGACTGGGTGGAAGGCTGCGAAGGCCGTGGACAGAATGGCACTGAGGTAGCCAAGACCTATGGGCTTACATTAGGATACATGACTTAGAACTGATGACTTAGGAGGACCCCCCACCCTGTAATAGTGGTATAATAGGAATATAAGAGGACCCTAATATAATCCTTGTTATCCCCCATAGTCACTATTACAGGGTGGGGGGTCCACCTAACTGATGACCAAGGCTCGTCATTGCTCGGGGTAATATCCGTATGTTGTCGGCTTTCACCAGGTAGGGGTTCATCAGGGGATGCCATGGTTCCCAATACAGAGCAAGATTATGTTCTCAAAAGGGCCCTGGCTTTTCAGCGTAACATAACCCAGCACTCTTTGGCTAGATTCAGCGAAAATCTACTTCACTGACCCAGAAATAATTTGACCTGGGCGGAACCAAAGCTACGGAGCCGAACCACTAGAACTTGAATCTGGGCCCTAGGATGAACATCCATTTTGAACGTGGGGGTTAGGGTCTAGGGTTGAAACTAGGTTGTAGGCTGTAGGAGCATCCCATCATATTCAACTCCACCCCAGTTGAGGAGCAGAGAATTATCGCAGTCAATGAAAATCAACGTCCTCATGTGAGCTGTAGTCTAAACTCCTTAAAGGGGATTATATGGGAGCTATATAGGGGACCATCATGGGGTTTATTCCCTAAACCCTAAACCTTAAACCGGGGTAATAGGAGGATAACAGGAGTTCAGACTATAGCTCATGTTTCTTGCGGTTTGCTTCACTACGGCGGACCCAGCATCTCAAAGCACGAGCCCACACGTCGCATCAAAACCGAAAGCCCAAAAAGCTCCCCGCCACCCTTCTGAATTGGGATATTCTCATGGTAGGGGTTAGGGTTTAGGGCTTAGGGTTTAGGGGTTAGGGTTTAGGGTTTAGGGGTTAGGGTTTAGGGGTTAGGGTTTGCTGTCATGTTGCCGTGCAGG
>CAJNIZ010022002.1:68440-81318 GCA_905231905.1 Symbiodinium pilosum
TGCAGGAGCGCTCTGGAGTCTTCTGAACGGACTGCCTGGAGGCGGAGGCCCGGCCCTTGGAGGCCCCTGGTCTGGAGGCGCTTGGCCCCCAGACAAATTGGTGGTGCGATAATGAAATGATAATGCGTATTTAGCACATGCATATGTATATATGTTTTCTACCAATTGTGTCAGCAGCTGAATTGTGCGATGATGAACTCACTATGTTGTGCTTGGTCGTAGACTTCTCAAAGCCGTACTTGAAGCACGAGGTCCCGAGGCCTCTAAGAGGGCCCTTGAGGCTGGAGGCCCCTTAGGCCTGGAGGCCCCTGTAAACCCCTCAAAACCCCTGGAGGCCCCTGGAGGCCCGAAAAACCCCCCTGCATGGTCCTGTTGTTTTGTTTCTGGCCTGAAACGCTCGTAGAGGGGGCCCTGGACCCCCCAGACCCCCCTAGGATCCACCCTGGAAAAAACCAGCCAGCGACCTCCAGAACTTGGGGGGCAGGGTTTAGGGTATTGACTTTTTCAGAGGGCAGGAGGAGAACTCTCTCGTGGGTGCTACAGTACCCCTGCCCGTGGGAAGGCAGGCGCTCGACCTGCGCCATCGATGTCGAGGGGCATAAGCGCCGCCCACCATCGAAGGTGGGCGGCCTATGCCATGAGTTTAGGGCTTGGAGTGTAGGGCTTAGGGTTTAGGGTTCAAGGCTTAGGACCCTATGTACAATCCTTACCACAAAACGCTATAATCCCTATCCCCATATAAATACATCTTGAGCAGCTCTTTGTGCGAGACCGACCTTAACCGGCTACCTGTGTCGTCATTCGCCTGCAGGTCGCGGGGTTAGACCAAGTTGGTAAGGGACTATGAGACCTTTCAACCACAGACGAATGCAGCCAGAGAAAAACCTTAATCACAGATGTTGCGCTCAACCATAATATCTTCAGCCTAAGCCCCTGTAGCCCACCTAAACCCTAAGCCCTAAACCATCAGCACTACGAAGCTCCTACATTGCACATTTATGCGTAGAAAGCTCACCCTCCCTCAGCTATTATGGAGATCCATCCGTGGGCCCTGTTGCAAATTAGTAGGCCTTTTTGGGGGGTTGTTCCGGCGGTTTAGGGTTTAGGGTTTCCGTGCGGGGTGTCCATCCCAGTACCTACAATTCTTACTATAGGGTTTAGGGTTTAGGGTGGATACTCAAAAGCGGCCTCGCATTTTTGGAAGCTCTAATCCCTTACATAGCCCGGGCTTGAATTTGGTGTTGAATTTTCTTCCCCATTTGATTCTCCAGTAACTTTCCTGAACCCTAACCCCAAATCCCTAAAGCTAAGCCCTGCACTATACACATATGCCCCGATTTATCCCTATATGCCCATGCTAGTTTTGGGTGCGACCTTACTAGTTTTGGCTGTGAACCCTAAGCCTTGGAACCTCTGAACCGCAAAGCCCTAAACTCCATACACGAATGCCCTGAAACATTAACCTGAACCTTAGACACTAAGCTCCATATTCTAGATTCCCATGGTCCTACACCTTGCATGTTGGACTACCCTAAACCCAGCCCCTGAGATCCCAAAGACCAAGTGCAAGATGCCAAGCCTTTGCCCTCTTGCTTTAGACCATTTCGCCAACTGTAAACGTATCGAACGTGTCATCATGGGTTGCAGGGCTTGCATAGGGCCATGGCAATCCAAGATGCAAGGTTGACAGGGCTGAGCCATATATAGAACACATAATGTAGATACAGGTATGGGATCCCCCTCGAAAGAGGCAAAGATTTCGGCACACCCCCAAAAATCTGTCGACATGACAATAGCTTGTGCTGCACCCTAAGGGTCCAAGGACCCAAATAACGGGGCTTCCGCGCCCAAATACTATAATATTGTTGCTCTTTGGGCCCTAAAACCATATTATTTGGGTCCTTGGACCCTTAGCCCTAAACCCTAAATCCTCAACCCTATATATCCCCATATAACCCCTTTAAAGGAACCCGATTATTTGGGTCCTTGGACCCTAAGGTAAAGCCCAGACCACAGCAACTATCCAAGGACATCAGGGCTCGGAGCTTCTTGTGCTTAACATCCCTCCAAGCCCTGTGAAGTCCCCTGTCCAGTGATGGGAGAGACCCTAAACCTTAAACCCTAAATCGTCTGAACCCAGAACTTATAAGCCCTAAATCCTAAACTCTATAAGCCCTAAAAAACGAGTCCCAAGGATTCAGCTACGTGCGGTAGTTGGACTCTTCGGATGTTAGTATTCCGTCGCGGCATCACTAGCGGCCCTACGAACTAACAACTCAGAGTTTAGGATGCAGGGTTTACATTTTTATCAACCCCTAGCCATGAAAACTACCTACATGAAATGCAATTTGTGCCAAACACATAAATGCGAAACCATGTAACCAAAAAACTACATCCTGATCAGAAACCCGTGCCCTAAACCCTAAGCCCCGAACCCTAAACTTGAAACCCAAAGAGCGAGACCCAACCTCTAAACTCTAAACCCCAAACCCTAAACCCGAAACCCTGAACCCTAGCCTGCAAACCCTGAGCACTTAGCCCTTAACCCCAAACCCTAGGATCAGTGCGGCTTGGGGACTCATGTCAGCAGAGATGATGCCCTCAAAGCAATCATAGCGGCCGCAGTACCTGGGCGTAATTTAGGGTTTAAGGGTCTAGGGATTTAGGGTTTAGGGGTGTATGGGTTCAGGGCCCCATGGGGTTTTGGGGTTCTGGGTGGTAGGTTCGGGTTTGTCGGGTTTTTGGGCTCATAAGGTTTGAGGGTTTCAGGATTAAGGCTTCAGGGTTGAGGTTTGAAGGGTCAAAGGCTGAAGGTTAAGGGTACTGTATGGGCTTGCATGAGTGCAAGTATCGTTGTCTAGGATGCTAAAAGTTTACGGTGATTGTAGGGATCCCCGGCTTGTTTGGAGTGTTGAGCATGCCAGGCCATCCACTCCTGCCCATCTACAGCATGCACTTTGTTCTGTTAGCCCAAAACTTCCAATCACAAAGGGCTAAAAAGCTTTGGGCACAACAAGAAAACCTCAACTCGAACAAATCTCTGATCTACCTCCCCGAAGCCCAATCCTTATTCACCGCTGACTTTATTGCAACCCAGAGAAATGCTGAGGCCTTGCGCCTGAAGCCCAGGAGACCTCAAACCCCGAACTTCAGCACTGCTCCCACTGACTAATAAGAGAGTCTACTTAGGCGGATAGCGCGGGCTGTTTTTCAAGCATGTTCAAGGTACTGGGCGGGGGGCAATGCCCAACCACAAACGAACCCTAAACTGTAGAGGCTTCGTCCTAGGCCCTAGATCCAAAACCCTCCGCCTTAATCTCTAAACCCTATAGCCCGTGTGTCCTGAACGCCTATAGCCCTCGTGCAGGCAGGTCACGCGAGGGGGAGAGCCCGGGAAACCACGACGCCTCCCACAATGGGTTCAAACGCCAAAGCCTAAACCCTCAACCTTTCCTGCGTTGGTATTAAGGAACTTCTATTAGTACAATAGTATGGGAGTTGTTTGAAAACAGGCACCCTTAGGGACCCGTGTGATGCAATGTAGATGCATGCTGGAGAGAGATTTTGGGGCTTTACTCTTGAGAGATAATATTGGGAGGGGTGCTGTGAGAACAGTTTACGCGTTAGAGGTGGGAAGCTCCTCATAGAGCTTAGGGTTGGGGGTCACTATAGGCTTCCCTAAACCCAAAGCTCTGTGTGGGAAGCTCCCTTTTACGGAGTACGCTGCAGGCCGGGGGATCTTCTGAATAAGCACGATAATGTAGAGTTCTGAATAATCTCCTCCCTTCCGTAATACGGAACCCGCATCATAGTACCATCGTATGTGTATATGTCTGTTTATAAATATATATACATATATATATATATGAGACAGTTTTTTTTATCAAAATCTATGATAACGAGGGCAGGGGTTGTCAGTAGGGGGAGGTGCTCAATTACGAATCTCTATCCCTGAACGATAACACCCTGAAGTCTACTCTATTTGAAGAAGATTCTACCTAGTTTCTTGCGGATTCTCTCAAATCCCCATAAACCCTAGACCCTCATACCCTTCCGAACCTCAAGCCCTAAATCAGCAAGCTGGTTAGATTCCTGAAGCTGCCTCAAAGAGGGTTTGGGCGTAGGGTTTAGGGGTAAGACTAAAAGTAAGCGTAAAGGATAATGAGCTATTGTGGTCGATTCTATATATATATATATTCCTATTTCAGTATGACGGAGATGAGGCCCATCCCGAGGCCAGACCCCCTAAGAAGGATTCGTTCAGAGGGAGTAATACCTGAACCCCAAAAGTATATAAAATAATGGCCTTTATGGTTATTATTAAGGGTTTAGGGCTATTATCGTACATGCTTTTGGGGTTTAGGTACACTACAGCCCAGGGTTTAGGGTTTCGGGTTCTTAGAGGTCTGTCCTTTCTGACCTGGCCAAGGACCAAGGAAATAACCAGGTGGGTAGTTATCAGGCGGGTACCCTTGGAGGAGGCCTATAGAAACCTCATATGATCCTTATATGGGGGCACCCACCTGGTAACTACCCACCTGGGGGTGTCCTTCATCTGAGGTGTCCTTCAAGATCTATGTATGCGGCTTTAGGGTTTTGAGTTTAACCCCAAACCCTTAAACCGCTTCTTGAGGATCTACCCGAGCACGTGCCTCCACCAGGATCTAGGTGGACGCCAGTCCAACTAGGAGTGGCCTGCAAACATATGGGAGTTTCACAATATAGTACCTTTGGAATCCTGAATAAAGACCCACCCCATAATCTCCTTGTAATCTCTACATATCCCTATATCCCTAGGGTCCCTAGATAGCACCCCTTTTTGAGAAAGTCCGATTTAAGACGATGCAGATGTCGAGACTCTAGAAGTGAAACTGCCTTGGGGTAGTGGTTAGGGTTGATGGCTTACGGAGGGAGATATGGGAGCATAGAGGGAGCAAGTCAGGATTAGAGAAGCTGTTGCAAGACGTCATCGGGCCTGGGAACTTACGTGGAGGGTGAGAGGATTTAGCAGGTGGGTTAATCATGGGGATAGCCTGCGTTATCATATACGTCCTAGTGGGTAATAGCATACCTACTACGTCCTTATGATTCAGCAAGTCAGTGGGCCTTGGGGAGGTCGGGTTTTAGGAGTGCTGGGCACTTCGTTTTAAGCGCAATTTAAGCCTTGAGCATCCGCAAGGTATATGGCAGCTGCGGCGGATTGGGGTGGGGAACAAGGGCCTGCTGCACCTCAACTAAGACATATACCCTATGTGGCACTGCGCTCCCCATTGTGGTCTACTAGATCCGCCGACCTCTGGGGGCGTGGTCTGAAAACATCAAGGCTTAGGGTTTAGGATTTAAGCTTCAGGATTGGTAGGGTTTAGAGTTTTGGGTTGACGCCGTCGTTGCGTTCGCAACTTCTCCGCCTCTGGAAGGCTCTTAACGTGTTCTCTAATGAAGGAACCTACCTCGATTGGCCCAGGGACGCCCAGTGCGACGCGATTGATCCACCAAAACTGTGTATAATGATCCCGGAAGGACAACCTGTGCGTTGTACGTATGTAGGGTTCTAGGTGGACAATACTTGCTGCAAATACCTGGTACGAGCACTTGTGGTGGGAAGAGGTCCGTGTAACCTGCATTTTCTCCTTTCACATCGCAATGCACAACGCCGTGCTTATGAATGTGGCATAGGGCACGTGTCAGCAACCCTGCGACCTCTTTTACAGATGGGTCTCGCCAACCACGACAACGCAATGTTGAAATGACTTGCCCCTCTGCGTATTCCAGCAAGAAGAAAGATCGCTCCAGCGACCTTGTGCTCCACATGCTAAGCATTCTAACAATGTTAGGGTGCTGGCTCAGCTTTTCCAGGATCTCTCGCTCGTGAGAAGCATCGTAGCCATAGTCGGTCTGTACGGTCTGAACCTCCTTTACAGCATAATGAACATCTCATAACGTCCGGCTCTGGCAAAAGGAGTCTATCCTCCCGCAAACTAACACGGAACCCCATATAGACACATTTTGCAAAAGGGGTCTAGTCTTTGTAGGACCTACCTGGGATGTCATGTTAGCATGGGAGATCACACTGTAGCTTCCCAAAATAGGTGGACCCCAATATAGCCCCAATAGTCCTTATCATCGCGACCACCAAAATGGTACTCCTAATTTTTGGGGGGAGGCCCCGTGTAACCCTAGAATCCTTTTCAAGGTACCCCTATTTGTGGGAAACCAAATAAGATGGGTAGGTCTTGAAAGAAACACATTTGGTTTCTAATCAATGACTATTCCCAGGAGACCAGGAAAGGCAACAATGCTCTGAGCTGGAGTCCTATACCGCCTATACCCTAAACCCCAAATCCCAAATCCGAATCCTATGAGGTAGCAGAACTCCGTCCTCTTCCTTGCAGATTTGCACAGGATCGACCTAAGCCTAAAGACTCTAAGCCATCCAACCCCAGTCCTCTTATTTGTACCTACTTATCCCTAGGTAGCCCTAGCCAGCTCTGTGTATGCTCCGTATCTCTCTCAATCCCTCTTTATGTGTCAAAATCCCTATATGCACCTACATAGTCCCAGAAAGCCGTTTAAATCTCTATAAACCCCCTTTAGCCCTTTAGATCCCTAACTACAACCCATCTGTAGATGTATGGGTAGGCCCCTATGTCTAACCATCAGCCAGAAATCTTAACCTTAAACCCTAAGCCCTAGAACCCATGTCCTGCCAGAAGATCTAAACCCTAAACCCTGATCCCTAAGCCCTGGAACCCATGTCGTGCCTTACCGCCAGGTCTACTCCGTTCCTGCTGATCCTGCTCACGTCGAAGCTCCGGCTTTAGGGTTGTCGGGCGCTAAGGATGTTTAGGGTTTGAGGGTTAGGGGTTTTCTTGTAGGGGTGAATAAGGCTTTACAGGGTCTACATTTGGGTTTAGAGGAGTTCATCTGGGGTTGTGTAGGGATTCTATAAGGTTTCCAGTGGTCGTAAGGGGTGGTAGAGGGGGTACATGAGGATACGTAAGGTCTAGGGTTGAGGGGGGCTGGTCTAAGGATTAGGGTTGTAGGACTAGATTAGGGGAGCGACGGAAAATCAATGGAAAAATCACTAAACCGTAAACATGACACGGAAACTGGACTCATATTGGTGTCTGTAGGATACTGGAAAACAAAATGCGAGATGAGCAGGAAACTAGGTTCATATAGGAGCCCAATAGAGAAGCCTAAATAAATTGGCATAACGGAGAACCAGCTGCAGTCTAGGAATTAGGGATAAGGAAGCTTAGAAGAACATCAAAATACATAGGGGCCGTCAAAATCCTTCAAAGCCGTCATATGGTAATGTCAGTAAACAGGGTGACCCCAATATAGACCCCAAAATACTATACATAATTCTTATTATGAGAAGGCTCAAAAAGGGACCCAGGATTGTAGGGAGCCCCCCATATCGCGTTAATATAGAGTCCAGGGGATGTGATATGGATGTGATGTGTAGGATTTGCCCCGGAACTCTGAACCCCAAAGCCTAAGACTAAAAAAAAGAGAAAACCCTAAATCTAAACCCTAAGCCCTAAACTCTAAACCCTAAAACTCTGAACCCAAAACCCTCGACCAGTGGGATTTGAGGTTTATGGTTTAGGGGCTCCGAGCGTCAGGGTTGCAGGGCTTACAGTTTTAGAGTTTAGGATTTAGGGTTTAGGCTTCGGATTTAGGGTTTACGTCTTTTTTGGGAGGGGGTTAGGATTTAGGGTTTAGGATTTGGGGTTTAGGGTCCAGGATCTGGGGTCTAGGCTTCAGACTCTAGTGCTGTGGAATTTCGTTTCAGCTTCAGGGTGCTAAGAAATCAAAGTTTAGGGTCAGCTAGATTGAGAGGTTTAAGCTGAGTCATTGAGGATGGAAAGTTCGGATCTGCTTAGATGCGAGGGTTTCGGGTGTGCAAGGTGGCAAATGTTGGACGTTTCGGGGTTAGGCAGGATTGGACTTTCTTGAGCGGTTTAAAGGTTTTGGGTTTGGGGTTGCTTAGAGTTGAAGTGCTTGAACCAGGCGTCCCCCCACTACCCCCCTAGTTTCCCTTATAGTTAGCCTTACCTAAGGGGGGCAGTATGGGTCGGGGTGACGGGGGGATAATAGGAACTCATAATTCAAGGATTGATACTTTTAGGGCTTTGCTTGAACTAAGAATCCTAAACTCCCCCCGACCCTAACCCTGAACCGAGGCCTGAAACGCCGGAGATCCTAACTCCAAGACCCTGAATGCTGCACCCCAAACCTTCAAATCCTGCAACTGCATACAACAGCTGGAGGAATCACGAATCCAACCCTCAACCCAAATCAGCATGCTTCAGACCAGGAGTTTAGGGTTCAGGTAAGTTTAAGGTTTAGAGCTTTAGGTTTCCGGGCTTAGTGGTGTAGAATTTACAAGCCCGGGGCTTCTACACAGCAAGACTATGGAATCCTTATCATTGCGTTTACAGGCACCCACAAAAAGAGCATGCTTATGGATTTTGGAGTTCCTAAGGTGCCAGAAAAAAGTGTTAAGAAGGACGCTTTGAATTCCCAACCCCAGCTGCGCCAATGCCTGGCTTGCTGTTAATGAACTTGAACTAATTTACCATACTGGGCATATATGCTGCATGCATATATATATAGTAATTAGGTGGGTTTCCCCAATAGAATAACATAAGCGTTGAATTCCTTAACAGCAACCCGGTCATTCCGTCTTCAGCAAGGTTTGCATGCTGGGTACACGACAATGGTAAGTGGAAAGTCTCTTAGGCTAGTGTGTAGAGGATGCGCGTTCAGCGCCATCCTTCTTCATGACCTCCCAGGGCAGACTGCAATCTCCCTAGACCTACAACAAAACATGTTTAACGATACCTCGGGTTTATAGGCGATTCCAAAGAAACAGGAGAAGACATTATTTGTGTTGTATAGCGACAACCCTGCAGTTTGCGTCCAAAGTATCAACCTCATCTGCTCAAGCAGGGTTTGAAGCGATTCTCTTGTAGGCTGCACAATGAAGCATATGTCTAAAGCCCTATAACCGTGGACCCACAGGCCCTAAAACTGATAGTAGCATGTTGGCAATAATGGCCCAACTAGTCACGGGATGCTCATAGGGCCCTTGCCCTGCTGGTTTGGGCAACCAAAAGCCCCTGATCCAGCCTTATAACCCCCCAAAACACAAATTACCCGTTACCCTAAACCCCGAACAGATAAAACCCATACCCCAAACCCTAAACCCTAAACCATGCAGCCCATACACCCCAGAACCCGTAGTCTGGTGCCTGCAGACATGGCCATGAGCTAACCGGACGCACATCCGCTAACTCCACAAAAGCGGGGCTCAGCTTGCCTGCGTTTCAGGTTGTGGGGTTGTGGGGGCTTGGGGTTATAGGGAGACTTAGAGCCCAAGGTCTGGGATTTAGGGCTTCAGGGTTTATAGAGTGATGGAAAGTGGCACTCATTAATGCTGTGGAATTCTCAATATAATTCTAGATATCGCGCCACAGCATTATTACCGTTATTCCTCGCATACCAATACTCAATACCCACAAGACGTATGTTCTAAGAGACCTTGTACATTAAGTCAGGGGCCATGTTTAAGATTACCGAGGGATGGGGGGCAACAAATTGAGAAGTATGAAGGGAGTACAATATGTGGAAAGACTTCAGAGTTCGCCCAAATTGTCTTGAGGGTAATTGCATGCCCTGCCCGGCAAGAATGTTTAAAGTATGGTTCAGGTTTACTGCTTGGGTTTTAGAGTTTAGGTGATCTGCAGGATCTTCTTATAACCAAAACCCTCCTAGTATCCTTCATTGGGATGTATGGCCCTCGTAATGATTATTCAGGCCCTGATAGAGGTAGGTGGCGCATCTAGGACTTCCGTATATATTGCTCAGGCGCCCCCCTAATCTTCTTGTAGCCCCCGTTCGACTGGGCCATTGGCTAGACAGGGGCCGCTCCCAAGCGAGTAGCATTTTTTGGTGGTTGAACCAAACAAACAAGACTGAATTTTTTGTAGGAAAAAATACCCCGAAGGAGGATGTGATCTTATTTTGTATTGGGAATAACTGGACCAGGCAGCTATACTCCACTCATTTATAGATGAAGCCCAAGCACATGGTGGTTCAGGGTTTTGGCTTCAGAGTTTAGTGTTCAGGTCTAGGGTCCAGGATTCGGGGTTTAGCATCTAGAGTTGAGGGATTGGGTTTACGCCCTAAACCCCAAGCCCTAAACCCTACGGCTTAAGGTTTAGGATTCTTAGGTCCTCTTGCTCTTCCTTGAGAAGCTACTCAGAAACCAGCTCCCTATTCCTTGCCGGGTCTGGCATTATGAAATTCCAAACCATGTCCAAACTTTCACCCAAGGTTGCCGCTGTCAGTGGGACAGTTGCCTGCAAAAGGGGCCCCTTTTCAGGTTCCATGCTAGTTTTGGGCAGAGGTCTAGGTTTGAGTTTGCTGGTTGCCGAAGGCTTATGTTGCAAAGGCGTACTGAGGCAAGTTGGGGTGCAAACGGCATTCAAGCATCATTGCTGCACATCAAGCGCCTGGCGCTTCGCAATGCGCGCTGAAGCTGGTCAGTACGGGCTTCTTATTTGCTCTCAGCTGCCCTTCCTGGTGTTCCGCAGCCCTCTGAAGCTGATCAACCTGAAGCACAAGCTGCGACATCATCCAACTGCCCGTCGCAGCCTGCGGCCAGTTCCCAGCTGCACACTTGACAGTTGGCCACTTCGTGTTTCTGAGGCTCACTCAGTCTCAGCAAAACAGGAGGCACACAGACAACATAGACCCGACACCGATGATCATGTAAGGATTCCGGGACCTACAACGGAGACCTTTGGTCACCCTAGCTCTACATATGGATCCCATGATGGTTGTAGTCTAAGTATTAGGGGCGGTATCGTGACTCCAAAAGAAAGAGAATAAATTTTGACAAGCTACCAGTTCCCAGCTGACCCTGCCAAATCAAAACTGCTCCAGGGCCCTATATCCTAAACCCTAAATCGCACCACCGAAATGAAAATAACTTTCCACGATTCACTGTACTGCCTGCGTCGAGTTACAGCTATTAACCCTAAACCCTAAGCCCCTAAACCTCGGAAGGCTCTCAAACTTATAGCCTCTCTTTGCAAACCCTATATCTTAGAGGCTGCAGCATACGAGCAACCCGAGAAGGCACCACAACTCCGATAACCTGACATACTGGGAAACCCCACGTAAACACTCACCGATTCTGAGCAAAAACTAGCCAGAAACCCTCAATCCAAACCCAAAACGCCCAACCCTAAGCCACCCAAACCCCAAAACCTGAACCCCAAACCCTAAATCCTGAACGCCAAACCCCAAACCCTAAACCCTCTGAACCCCAAACCCTGAACCCCAAACCCTAAGCCCTATTCAAATCCTACCTTACATCCAGCCCAAGCCTCTGCCCGGAGGTTTCCGGGCATTTATCGGGCTCTCTAGGGATTATATGAGGATATATATATATATATCTACACATACATGTGCATGTAAGGG
Organism: Symbiodinium pilosum; assembly: GCA_905231905.1. Taxonomy (NCBI): domain Eukaryota; class Dinophyceae; order Suessiales; family Symbiodiniaceae; genus Symbiodinium; species Symbiodinium pilosum. The sequence continues at coordinate 79,940 of CAJNIZ010022002.1, forward strand.
CTATAAAGGATTTAAGTTGAAGGTTTAGGGCTTAGGGGTTTGGGGTTTAGGGTCTTAGGCTTGAGGGTGCGCTGCAATGTCCAGTGTCATGGGAACATGACCTGGAGGTGTGCTGAGGCACTTCACAAGGTGTCAAGTGCAGGGTGACTAAATACGAGACCCTCTGAGTTCCGAAGCCTACAACTAACCCTCCCAACAAGACCCCAATCTAATTCATATAAACCAGTTAAGTACATTCAAAGGCTCCGAACCCCAGGACCCACCAAGCACATGCCCCATTCCAACAATCACTGAATCCAAACCATGATTAAGACCCCAAAACCAGCTAAACGCTAAACCCTCAAGCCTAATTTAAGGGATTACACTAGTACCCCCCCAAAGGTACCTCCCCCAGTGTTTAAGGAGCTAATAAGGACTATATAGGGCTCAATAAGGCCTAATAGGGGTTCTAAATCTGGAAAGTAACCTTTGGGGGGGGTATTGTAATCCCTTACTAGTAGCTTCCATTTTCTTTTCCATTATCCCAATATAACCCCAATAATATATACCCTATAATCCTTATATAAACTATTGTAATCCCTTACTAATGCGCCTGATTCATAATCGAGAACCCGCCGCCGTAGGATTCCTTTGCCCTCACCATCCTTGCAGGGTATGCGAAGCGTCGTTTGGAAGGGGGACCAAGGTTTTCCTTCGTAATTTTAGGATCCTTTGGGTTTAGGGCTATCCGTAAGGGGTCCATGTACCTCATGATTAGGTACATGGGATTTTTGGAGCCAGATGGGCCAGTTACTGTAGTACAGGTCTTGGGTAAGTATATGATCTTTGGGTACGTGGACCTTTTTGGTAAACCCAGAAGGAGGTCACGATCTTCCCCCGTATTGGGGGCTATTGTAATCAATTTCAAATACTCTTCATAGTGGTTAGGGATAAGAGTTGAGGGTGAAGGATTTTGGGTGAAGGTGTGGGGTTAGGTTGCAAGTTCATGGGGAGGCATGGGTAGGGTCGTAAGTTTCAAATTTGATCCACTGAAATGCAGTTCTTTTCTTGGTGAAACTCAGAAATAAACCCATGAACCTCGCTTGCGGTTCTGAACCGCATATCTTATTCAGACTTGGGTGGATAGAATACGGGGACTACTTGCAAACCAGCTATTAATCTCCTAACCCACGCATCCACGTATGCAGTACGCCAGTCTCGGCCACCTGGAAGCATAAGATATGAGGCGTTCCCAAATTGGGTGGTAGACTTCTTGGGGCCCCTAGAATACGGAATTGTACCACCATTTTTGGAAACTACCATCGACGACTACTGCAACGCCAGCAGCAGCAGCACAAGGAGGAGGAGGAGGAGCTTGTGCAGCAGCAGCAGCAGCAGCA
>CAJNIZ010022013.1:14488-65985 GCA_905231905.1 Symbiodinium pilosum
GTTTTAGGGTTTGGGGTTTTGGATTGCTGCGAATCCCCTGACATACCCCGGGAATACTCAACATCAGGGGGTACCCTACAGTATATACCTTAACCCCCTGACCCGGGTGCAGGGATCATAGAGGGATTGTAGAGGGTTGTATAGGGACAGTGGAAAAGGCAATGGAAGCTATTCAGAGATTATGGTTTCAGGATATGTGACCCCAATAACGGAAAATCAACGCGACAAAATGGACAATAAATGGAAACGGGGTTTGCACAGGAATGTTCAGGGATTAGGGGGTTAGGTTGGGTACTGCTTCCACCCAGTAATAGTCTTTGGATTCATGTCAAGGGCTTGAGATATTCATATTGGTTTAGGATTTAGGGTTACGACATTACGTATTGTCCAACTGGTACTGGTTGGGGCAGTACCCAAGGTATTTACCTTACACCTTAGGAATTGCAAAACGTGGGAAATCCACCGTCTCATGCCTTTGTCACACTTGGATACATGGAAGCGCTTCCCGAGGGGAAGGGCTTCTCCCACAACCTTTCGAAACCAAAAAGGGGCGCTTCGCAACTATAAGTTCGTGCAAGTCTGCTTGAGACTTGGGGATCACAATAATCCACATAAGCCTTCTGTAGCCACTGTGGGCCTCTATCATCGCCAGAAAACAAGCGAAATGATTGTCCATAAGCGTTACCTCCGAAGACCTTTCAAATTGAAATCCCGAGAGCCCCTCTTAATTAGAATGCACCTCTAAAAACCCCACGTGAAGCTTAAACCCAGAAATTCCCTAATACAAGCCCCCAACACCACATGGGGTGAAGATTTATTGCTGCTAGGGGGTGGGAGGTCCATGATTAGGGGGCGGAGATATGCGGGGATTAGTCACGGGTTTGCTTTGGGAAGGGGTTCCATGAATCCTCAACTCCTAAACCCAGAACCCTAAACCCTAAAACCTGAAACCTATATCCCCAACCCTGAATCCTAAACCCTAAACCCTAAACCCTGAACCCTAGACCTTAAAACCTGAACCCTGAACCCTAATTTTGAATAGCTTCCTCTCTTCCCCAATAACCAGGGCTAGAAAAGCTTAAGCTGTATCATAAAAGGAAGCCTAAAAAGGCTTAAGTTCTTCTATTCGATAAGTAAGCTAACCCTAAACCCTAAACCCTAATTCTGATTACATCCACAGATCTGCAAGCAATTCGGGGCCTGGGTCCCGGTCTCGCCAACTAGAACCTTCAAGGAAGTTGAGGGTTTAGGGGTTTAGGGTTTAGGATTTAGGGTTTAGTGGCGAAAGAGATGCGACTCGCTCTTAATGTTGATACATGTACGCAGTTACAGAGGTGTTTCAGAAGGCCATGTTTTACAAGGCTATGTAAAGAAAATGGAATTACGGACCACTACATGGAAAGGGTGATTTACCACGAGACACTAATGTTCTTATAACAAACTATAGGGTCTTACCTGTTTATAGCTTTGATTTTACGGTTTGGCCCTGCCTAGGTAGGGACAGTCTAGGCCTCTTTGGTTGGAGTCTAGGGCTTATAGGGGCTAATGAAGGTTTTGGGAAATTTGGGTGGGGATGTGGGATAATATGTAGGGGCTTGGCCAAAATGACCTTGCGCGGGCGCAAGTGAAACGTACATGTATACTGTTATACACCATCTGTATGACTTTCGGAAGCTTGCAGTAGCTGCCCCCCCGGTTTCGGGAAAGCATTTCAAGCAGGCTGTCAAGAGGGGCCTCTAAATCTGAGCTATAAGCGAAACTCCTAGTATCCTCTTAGTAACCCTGTAATACTCCCCTTTAATCCTCCCAGAGAACCCCCTTTAAGGAGTTTAGACCCTAACCCCTGAACCCTATATAACCCTCTTGAGGGGTTTAGACTATAGCTTATCTCTTGGTCCGCTTTTTGGGTCAGACACGGGTTTGATGCAGGGGCTCGCTGCCTGGGTTAGGAAGAATGGTGGTCTAAACCCTAAACCCTAAACCCTAAACCCGGGTTTAGGGCTTAGGGATGGTGGTTTGGGGTTAGGGTTTAGGGTTTTGGTGGTTTGGGGTTAGGGTTTAGGGCTGCAGGGTTATGAGAGAGGCTACGAACTGATTCCCAACAGCCCCGGCCTCCAGTCTGAAATCATCCGAAAATGCTAGTGAGAAATATGAAATCTCGCTTTCTCCGCGCTCTCGAAGTCAGGCATCATATTGAAGGATACTTCCTAAAGTATGGTATTCCATTTGAGGGCTCCGCTCCTTAACAGCAACCCAGACCTCAATATATCATAATTGTTTGATTGGGACCGCAAAAAAGTACCCCTAGTTTAATACTGGGAAAACCTAAACCCTAGAATCTGCAACAAAAACTATGAGCCCTTTAAAGGTACCCCTAATTTGGGGGAAACTACCCTTTCATTCACTGCGCGACCGCCTTGGCCATGATCCTGAGGTTCTTCACCGTCCTTCTTGGACCTGTTGAGGTTGGGTACTACTCTATATGAGGGCACATGTTAAAGGGTTATGCATTTATGTTCTAACTATCATCCAGTTGTTACAGAGTGGATGCAGTACCCAATGTTGAGGTTCACTTGAAGGAACATGGCTGCGTGTTCTTAGGGCTGAATATACGGTGATAGCTCGGTTACCACGGGGACGCCCCTATGTGATGACTCAGGTTCTGAAGAACTCATACTTCAGATGGCTTTAATGATAGGTCCTATAACTTACGTGTAGTTTTGGGATTTAGAGGTTTGGTTGTGTAACTCAGAGCAGCACCCGGCAGACTTCCCACGTTCTCCTATGTTAACTCTGCATAAGAGAGCTGCATAGAATCCTCAATGGGCACCCTCAGAATTCGCTTGTAATCCTCACATATCCCTAGACTCACCTACTGGGTGGTACTTTGAAGGCACCCAATATCATCTATGAATCAGACGAGGGGAACCGATCAATTATCTTAAAGCGGCACCTAGACTATGAATCCTATTGGGAGGTTGTATTTGACAGACAAAAACTAGGTGGGCAAGGACCAGAGGATCAACAAGCTTAAGGAAAAGAACCGTACCAATACGGGAGTTGTTTTTTGGTTCAGACAGGGTTGGTCCAGAGATTATGTATGAACTGTTTCCGGTTTAGTTTAGGATCTATCTACAGGGTATGCACTGAGGCTTTATATTGAGGCTAGGGTAGAGGGTTCGTGGGAGGATGATCTAAGGCTTTGTAAAGTAAGAAACTGTCATGCGTTTTCCGTATGTGTTTGTGGTTCCGTAGGCATAGAGATCGCATGAGGCCTGTGAAGAGGCACTCTCCAGAAGCCTTTATCGTTCCAGAAAAATGTCGCCCCAAACTACTGCCACCTACAATGGTAACTAAAGAGGGATAGAGGTTTCAAGCTGGTCTGGCTTGTGTGCTTTCAAACCCTTTTTCCATCTACCCTAAACCCTAATCCCTAAATCCTAAACCCCAAACCCCACAACGGCAAACCCCAGAATCTCGAGATTGAGTGCGGGGCCAGCTGGTTGAGTACGCCGGCTGCTTCGAGGAAGTAGGAGCCATGACGAGGCCTGCTTTTCATAGGGTTTTGGATTTGGGGGCGGAAGGTTTTGAACTTTTTTAGGTTCAAAAATTATGCAAATGGGAGGATGAGACTTGGGACACAAAGTGCTTGAAATTCAGGGTTGAGGTTCAAGGCGAGAAGGCGCTAGCTTGAACAAACCTTATGCTCATCATAGGGACTGCGACAATTTTTAGAAATCCTAGACTTGTACCTACCACCTGTAAAGGGGCAAAGGGGCCCCGAATTTTACAGGTCCAGGAGGGCGTGCGACTGAGTTTAGTCCGTAGAAGGCCGACTTCGAAGGAGTAGCAATGCAGGTCTACGGACAGGGTGAAGGGCTCAGGGATAGTAATGGCGAATCAAATGGAAAAGAAAATGGACAATGACTGGGAATATCAAGTTTATAGGTGTTGTATAGGGGTAATATTGGGGATATGTAGGGATAATGGAAAAGAAAACGGAAGCTACTGTTTAGGGTTAAGAGTTTAGGGTTCCTGTGTAAAGCTTATTGTGGTAGTCCAGGAGTACATGAGGGCTATGTAGCGTAAGGCTTCAGGGGCCAAGCTAGACAAGTGGAACTTCCTCAGGGCAAGCCCTCCAGCGTAGTACTCTTGAGGCTGTCCCGTTTTGTTTGGCCTTTAGGGTTTCGAGTTTGGGGTTTAGGGTTTTGGGTTTAGGTTTAAGGTTTAGGGTTTTGGGTTTAGGGCCCCATGGACCCTATTGGTCCATATAAGGGCTAGAGCATGCGGCGAGACGATTGGGAGTACGACCTGGGAGGTGCCAACCTGGAATCCTTCATGGGAGTATCCTGCAACCCCCCAGGCCGCGAATCTTAACCACAAACCCTTCTTGGGTGGATCCCCACCCAGTCATAGTGACTATAAGGGGTAATGGTGATTATCTTAGGGTCCTCATTTTATTCCTCATATACAAGTATTACAAGGTGGCGGGTTCACCTAATTTGCGTAGAACATGCAGCTCAGAAAGGTGGGAATGCCAAGACAATCTTGGACTTCTATCCAATGACGATGTGGAACTGTAGACAAGACCCCTTTTCGAGGGCCCGTATCATAAGGTCTGCAGTATATTGCCGTCTATCACGAAACACGCCTTTGAAACTGATGCCTTCTTAAGAACCTGCCAATGGCATCATCACGCAACCGCAGGTAAGAAGAAGTGGCGTCTTCACCTGTATGTGGGTGGCACAGCTCTTATTTCATCGAATTCCTTGACATGCTAGGCTTATGTAAATCCTAAGCACCTGAACCCCTATAAATTCAACGGTGGCATGGCTGTCCTTCAAGAATCCGCCAGTCTCAAACCCCTCAACCCCAACCCCACAGCCTGAAGCCTGCATCCGCCCCCCACACATCCCTGATGAACTGCGTGCAGTAGAATTTTGATGTCGCGCATACTCGCGCTTTGAGAACATAGCTGCAAGCAGCATTGAACATGAACAAGGTTGCGCTGGGGACTTATGAAAGGCCAAAGCCTTGGGCTTAGGGTTTTCTAGGGGTTTACAGTTTAGGGTAGAACCTGGTAGAACCACTAGAGTAAACCAAGCCCCCAACCCTGCAAGAGCAACAATCGACCCACTTGTTGCAGACCTGCACTACAAGCGGACCCCTTCTCCCCCACAGACTCCTCCACTGAGCATTTTGGGGATCGTTCACCTCTAGACCCTGCACCCGAAACCTTATAATCACTCTCAACTACAGCAATGCCTAGGAAATGCCTGGAGCTAGTTACATTAACGCAGGCCCGTGATTAATAACTCCTCCCCTCCCCTTCATAGGGGTTATAATAGGGATCCTTATATTAAGGCCCTCAAAAGAAGGGGGTTAATTAATCAGGGGTCTACATTACATTTTTACCCCACCCAGTACGTGATGACAGCAAACCCTTGGATGGCTTATATAGTCCCCTTGAGGAGATCGAATATGGGGTATATGGTTGTCTTATCATAATATACCCAAAGGCATATTCTATATACTTAAGGGGGACTATACTACGAAAACAAATCCGACCTGACTCAAACTGCTCAACAGGCGCCGAGATTTGGTAGGGATCGTCTGTCCCTGAACCCTATGCCGAGACAATCTAGCCACACCCCATCTTGGTGGTGGTACATAGCGATTGCCAGGAATGGATTCGTGCATCGTCTCTGCGTCACTCGGTGTACTCCCTATAACCCCTTTATTCATTCCCTACAAACCACCAGCCCTAAACCCTTAACCCTAAACCCCATCCTCCGGAAGATCCACTAGGATTCCGCAGTGGCTGAGGCAACCTGATCGCGACTTGATCCAGGTCTAGAATACTAAGGGCCTCTGAGGGCTTCAAATTTTGGGGGATTGTCAAAATTATGGTCCCTTTTTGGGTCCCTATTATAATACGAGGCCTAATACGGGGCCCAATTTAGGGGGCCCAAAAAGGGACCATAATTTTGACAATCCCCCAAATATCCATGTGTTAGCTATTCTCAAAATGTTACCGAGTGGGAACACTGATCAAGATATCAATTTCGCAGCACGATTGTTCGCCATACTGGTTCTTATCAGGAGCTGTAGGACATTACCTGCTTATGCGCAGCTAGGCCCTATCCTTTTTTTGCCAAAGTCTCTACCCATGCCAGCATAGAATGCGGACAAACAGGTCAGAGGTTTCCCACTGCGCTCGTGCAATTCCACCTTCTCAAACCTCTTCGTTCTGTGGATCCTCATGCGAAGAATGCCCACTCACCTCTTGAACACATGGGCTGTTCTCAAAATTATGGGCCCCTTTTGGCTATAGGTTATAGTACGGCACCTAATATTAAAGGGTACCAAAATGGAACCCTAATTTTGGGAGCTACCCACATCTTTCCGGGTAAAGATGAAGGTCTCTCAAGAAGGGGGGAACCCTAGGAGCCCTGTGGTTCAGGGTTTGGTTTAGGGTCTAAGGTTTGAAGGGACACCGTCAGCGTCTCCCTAGGGATTACATAGGCAAAGATTTTAGACACTCCCATATTGAGCATCTATGAAGATAGACCCCGCCGTCTGGTAGTCAGGTAGATACCCCTGACACACAATGAAGCCCATGGTTCCAAGAACAGCAGAGTAAGGGCGCACAACTTTGCCAAGTGAGAAAGCTCAACTCCCTACAGCCTGCTGTAGCCCCTCTAGAACCCTGAAAAGCTACCCAAAGAAGTATCTAAGCCTTGTATCCCAACCCCCGACCCAAGCCTAGAAGGAACCCTAACATGTAGGGTTTGGTAGTTGTGGGTGTAGACCCTAAGCCTGAACGCTCTCAAAATGGAAGGGGGCGAGCTACTGAGTTCCCTAGGCAAAAGGAGTCTACTGGAGGTTTAGGGTTTAGAGTCGCCTGTGCATTGTTTAGGTTATAGTAAGGTTATAACTGATAGGAGCTTTAAAGTGCAAAGCGTACCTAGTTAGCTACCAAGAACACTCAATAGCTCACGGGCTTCCAGCGTAGCATTGTCGTTCCCATTTTCTGTCCCTCCCTTCATGTGTTCATCCCACGCTAAGAGGCAGCAAGCTGAACTCTAAACAATCCCCACAAACCTTCCGTTTCATGTTCCATATGCTTTCCCATCTAAGTCTCTGTTTCCCTACTAAACTAACGACCCTAAACCCTTAACATCAGTATTGTCTACGATAGGGTCAAAGCTATAAGATGGATGGAACTATAGGAGATTGCCAGGTTTAAGCCGTGTTTTTTCCTGTCTCAAGCTCTTTGATTCCGCGTTCCTGGATTACAAACCTAAATCCTATATGACCCCTGGATATATGCCCTGCGTAACCCTCTATAGCCCTATATCCCCCTATATATAACTCCTACACAACCCTATAACCTTCTTATAACCCTAAACCCTAAACCGCGTCTCTTCCGCACCAGCAGGGCCCGGGGCCCCCACTGACGTCGAGGCTTGGGCGGGGGTGGGCGCCTCAGGGTCGTACATGGCTTGGTCATAGTGGGAAAGAAAATTGAAACTACTGTAGTATCTAGGGTTTAGTGTTTGGGGATCAAGATTCCTGGTTTGGAGCCAGGGGGGATTTAATACGTAGCTTGATCCTGGGGATAGCTGGGGTGGCTTCTAAGAGTTACAGGTATACTTACGTACTGAGTCGCCCTGACCCCACATGTATGAATCTTATAGGAGGGTCTGTACCTTGGGTTTAGATGGTCTTAGGGTTTAGTGTTCCATTTTTTGGCTGCCCACGATCTTGCGGCTACAATAGGTTTTAGGTTTGTACAAGCTGATGTATGGATTACGTCCGGCGATTTGTAAAGTAGTTTGGGAACTTCATCAAAACCCTAACTCGGCAGAAAGAGACAACGTGAAAGCTTTTCGAAAAGGATTCCTACACAATCGGTCAGGGGAACTTTCTATAAACCCTACTCCCTAAACCCAAATAGTGTATAGCCCGCATATACGCCCTAGGTCCCTATAAGGACCCCAAAGAAGGGCCACTGTCAGTTCGCTTTTGGGTCTAGACAAGTCTACAGTTTAGGGGTTTAGGGTTTAGGGGTCTAGGAGTCTAGGGGTTGAGGGGTTTCGGGGTTCACAAGGTCCAGCGCGCTGAGAGCTGAGGGCTTCCATCTAGCCAAGTCCAACCTCAAGTATACGGGGCTGTATGGGGACCCTAAACCCTAAACCCCTAAACCCTATTATGTAAGGCTTCAAATCGTGGTCACGGAAACTAAAATTAAGCGGGGGCTAGTAGGAGAACCCGTGAGTTTGACAAACACTTCCCAGACTTGCGCGTGCTTCTGCAGGAGTGGGGGAGTAGATCAATGTAAGCATTCTCGTATAGCCGCCAATGATGTTACCTAGGTTCTCTTCCCCACTCCCCTTCAGCACCAGTAACGCAAAACCCGCTCAAAGCAACAAAGTAGCTTCAATTTCATGGTCTACTCCCGCTTTTGGCCCCGAATCCTACAATCCCTGAAGCACCAGTACTTGGATGTTGAGGGTAAGTGGCAACCCAATGATGACGGGCCCTCATAACGCAATTATAACGATGTTAGGGGACATGTGACAGGGATGTACGTACAACTCCAGCTATGCGAGCCCTGGACCAAAGTCATATGTTTTTCTTAAAGGTCCCCCCCTAAACCCACTATACATCCCCCTATAATTAGGTGCCTCCCAACCAAACTTTAGCTCGCAGCTCATATAACTATCCTAAACCAAGTTCGTAGAAGCCCTAAACCCAAAAAATCCCAAAAATATCCAAAAAAATCCTGGAACCCTTTCTCAACACCCTGAACCCTTTACACCCTAAACCCTAAACCCTTTACACCCTAAACCCTTTACACCCTAAACCCTGGACCCAAAGCTGCCGAGACTCAGCTCACCGTACTTTGCGGAGAGGGGTGCCATGATCGGGCTCGGGGGAGCCTCAGCAGTTTAGGGGTTTAGGGGTTCAGGGTTTAGGGGTTTAGGGCGGAGTGGGTTCGTACGAGTAGTAGAAGCAGAAATAATGACCGTAATGTTACAAACAACAGTAACAATGATAGTAATAATGAACATAATAGCCATAGCAGCTAGAATTTTAGTAGTAGCAGCAGCTCCTATTGGTGTTTGTTTCTGGAGTCTTGAAGCCGTGAGGTTAATACTGACTTCTTTGGCATCGGGGTTCAGCTTAAGGCTCAGGTTCAGCCTAGCTTCTTAGGCGTGAATGCCAAGGCTTGGCATGTATGTAAGATTCAGGTCTGTTCTGCAGGAGTTCAGGGCTTAGAGCTCAAGACTCCAGACTTTTGAAAAGGTATGGTTCTCCTTAAACCCTAAGCCTAAACCTTAATCCGTGGGCTCCTGGGAAGCCACAGCCTTGCACGCGCAAATGACGGGGCCAGCGGTGGGTGTTTCGGGTTTAGGGTTCATAGGGTTTAGGCTAATAAGGTTTAGGATTTGGGGTTCATAGGGTTTAGGGTCTATAGAGTTTAGGGCTCAGGGTTTATAGGGTTTATTGTTGGCTGCTGACTTCCGTGGCCCCCCAAAAATTGTATCTGCCCAGAAGTGTTTCCAGGCTGCTCACCCTAAACCCTAGACTCTAAACCCTAAACTGAAAACCCTAGACTCTAATCTCTAAGCTCTGAACTCTAAAATCTAAACTCTAAACCCGCCCAGCTGCCAAGAATTCGAGCTAGCAAACTCAGACTTCCCCCTACTTGGAACTTCAGGGTATTTAACATCCAAGTGGTGGTTCCCCAAAATTAGGGATACCTCTTTGGGGACCCTTCTCCCCCCCCCCCCGCCCCCCTGTATAAATAAACCCTCAACGACCCTGCCGGTGAACGGTGCTCATCCGACGTGCATCAAAGGCCCGAAATCCCCATGACCCCCTACATGGGGGATTTAGGGTTTAGGGCTTAGGGGTTCCCATGTCAATTTCCATGCTCTTATGAACTTGATTCTTCGTACGCTCCCTTAAACTGTAGGTAATCAGCAATGGAAGTTCAGGTTACTTGTAACCCCATGCTAGTTGTGTTTAGGAACCAAGTTTTACTCCCCCTCCGTCTCCGAATATGGTTTTGCCTCGTTCATAAGTACCAGCCACAGTTGATAGCTTCCCTGAATAGGGGTACCCCAATATAGAAGCAGGCCTATAGGGTAGTTTATTGTGAATCCCTAAACCCTAAACCCTAAACCCCAAACCCTAAACCCCAAACCCCAAACCCTAAACCCTTATTGCTTTCGCTTGTCTCCCCGCTTGGATGTGAAGCTTTCGGGGCCAAAATCCCACAGGTGGCCTTTGCAATCTAATTTCAATGGAGGTCAGCCCCTCAGAGGACTTGAGGGACCATAAGTTGAAGAGGGCACTTTATTTTTTTTTGGAAAGCCCTGGTACTAAAGTGTTCTTCTTTTTTCTGGAAAGCCCTGGTACTAAAGTGCGGACAACACTGGAAGTGTTCTTCTTACAGGGCCCATGACGCCCAGAATCTTAAACGCCCTAGACACGAAACCCTTAAACCCCAAGCAGTACCCTGGGGCTCTAACTATATACATAATACCTACGTACATTGGGCCCTAAACCCTATAAATAGTACCTACATGGAGCCTTAGGGGTAAACATGAGCAAAGAGTTGAAGCGCCTTGTCTGCCAACTGCGGTGGAGGTCCCTGAGCTCGATAGGGTTTGGAGTTTGGAGTTAGGTGAAATGGAAACTATTATTCAGGGTTTAGGGCTTAGGGTTATAGTCCCCCTGAAGTAGATAGAATATGGGGTAATTCTATGGGGATCTTAATTATAAGATACCCAAAGCCTTATTCTATCTACTTAAGGGGGACTATAAGGTTTTTCAGTTCAGGGTTGGTGGTAAAGGGCTTGGGGTTCAGGACTTCGAGAGTTGAGCTCTTTGACAGAGCAACCGCCCGCAATCTTCCGAGGATCCATCAGAGGCTATACGTAGCCCCTCAAGCATGCCACTGAGATCCAACAAGTTTCCCTAGACCCTAAACCCTAAACCCTAAATCCTAAACTCTAAACCCTAAACCCTAAACCCTGTGGGATTCCACAAGCAAATTCCCTGAACCTGAGGCGCCCCTGAAGCCTGAATTCGCCCTACAGCAACCGAACGAAACCATCACCCAATCCCTTGTAACGGTTTAGGGTTTAGGGTTTAGGGTTTAGGGTAAGAATATGTTGCTGCTTCACCCCAAACCGTCGGAATTCCTGGAGATTTAACCTAGCTGCAATACCTTGCGCCTACATGGGCCTACATGGGCGCGGAATACCGAGCGCTGAGGTCAATTTGCCGACGAATCTGTTGCACCCTAAAACCCTAAACCCTAAACCCTAACCCCTAAAACCCTAAACCCTAAACCAGTATTCTGATTCCTCATACGAGGAGCTCCAACCTCCATATGATCTATAGGGTAGTTTCCCAAAATAGGGGGACCCCAATATAGACCCCAAAATGTTATAATCCTTATTATAGGGACCTCAAAAAGGTACCCCTTCATTTTGGGAAATCCCTGTAGTCTCACCTCCTAGTATCCCTTTTCCCTTTGCGTTCCCGTACATCCCCAGGGTCTTCAATTGCACCCAAGTTTGGCAAACCCTTATGTGGAAGTTTCTTGCGGCTCCAGGGTATTGAAACTACAGGGGCTCCTCGTAACCCCAACGCACGATTTTCGGTACCCTCCCATACCCTGAGAGCCCAGTAGCCCTTAATTAAGGAATCTACCTTCAATGGTACTAGGGTCTCTTATATGATTTAAGGTAAACCACTTCACTAAGGGATATGGGGTTCCCTGGATATATAAGCTGCAATAGACCACTTAAATCTGCGGCAAGCTCACCTAAACCCTAAAACCTCAAACCCTACATGAGCCCTAGACTAAATTTGTAGTATAACCCTCAATAGGTTCCCCCCAAAAAACCCTATATATTCCCCCATAGGTCCCTCCCAACCTAAATTAAATCCGCAGCTCACATAAGCCCCGTATCTCTGAGTATAGGTATCCAGTATTCAATGAGGACAAGTGAGTAGCGTTTTTTTTGGTGGTTAAACCCAGTAAGATTGTATTCCTTATATAGAATACTATACCCCAAAAGGAGAATAGAATCTTACTCTATATTGGGTACCATAGTATCTCCAAATAAAATACTACTCAAATAACGCCTGTATAATCCTAGCTTCCATGTCATTTTCCATTTTCTTTTCCATTTGATTCTCCATTATAGCGCCCTAAACCCTAAACCCTATTGGGTACCATAGTATCCCCAAAATAAAATACTACTCAAGTGGCCTGTGGCGGCTGCAGCTTGGGCCTCGCCTGTCAGGGGATAATCTTCCAACTTCCTCATGTTTCTGCGTTGCATTTTCCTGGGTTGCTGTTAAGGAACTTAATTCAAGTTACTATATTGGGGAAGCCGTAGTAATTCCTGTATATACCCACTATGGTCACTTGATTTAAGTTCCTGAACGGCAACCCAGTTTCAGGCAATGATTTTCCACGCCTGGACCCTCCAATGTATTTCTTTTTTGGGTTTGGTATGGTTTTTAATGGAGACTCTTTTTCGGATGACCAAAAAAGGAAGTACATTGGAGGGTCTAAGTGAGCCCTAAACCCTAAGCCCTATGCAAGACTCGTGGCTTCGGTATTTATGACCTGGACTTTTGGGCGGCACCGTCTTTACGTAGCGACGTAGAGTCTCACGAACATGGGCCTCATGTTGAGCCAGCCCAAACGCTGTGGATGAGGACAACTATGGACACAGGGAAGCAAAGGGAACTCATCATGTTGAGACACTTTAATTAGACAAAGCATACCCTCGCCGTGCAGAATATTGTGGCCGTCAACTATACAACCCTTAAAGGTTACTTAGGCTTCTCGAGGCTAAGTAAAGCAGGGTGGTTACCCACACCCCACATGTAATCCGAACAAATGGCACCCCAGAACATGAGACCCGTATTGTATTTGGGACAGTCAGGGACTATGGGGCTTCCATTTTTCGAACACTTTAGTGCGTCTGGGAAGAAAATCTACTACAGCACAAACCTCCAAATACGGTAGCTCGGCTGGAGAGCTAGAACATAACATTACTAGCCCTGATGCCACAGAACCACAGAAATCAAGTTTTCATGTGCATGTAAAACCCCCAACGTTCAGGCAACAAACGCGTCCTTGTGTACAATCTAAGGGACTCAGTGGTCCTTGATAACCAGAACCTGTAAGACTGCAGTCAACAAAAAGGTGCATGAGTAGATAAGGCCTTCGCGTTTGTTTCGCAGAGCGTACGAGAAAGTTCATGCTAAGAATCCTGCATGACCCTAGATACCTCAAATACCTCCTGCTTTGGGAAAATGGTACTGTATCATGGTAGTCAAAAGTCGCCCGAGATTTTTATATCAACGAGTCGTACCAGACAAGCCACCAGAAATCAAATAATCGAGGGTCAAAAAGAGAAGAGAACCTAACATGACATGTAAACTCGGTTGATGTGGGAGGTCTATGGGGATTGTAATGTAGAGGCTTATTCAGTGCGCGCCCACCACTTAAAATTGTTTTCCCCCTATATTCAGTTCCAGCACTGTCTGCAACCAGCGGCACAGAGAGGCATTGGGGTCGCGCCGACCGGTTATCATCAGCTAGGCACTGAAAGGGTGGGGAGGGGTCCTCACCGAGCCGTGGTGGTAGAGCAAGGCTGCCCTTATGAGGTCCCACAGGTTCCACCCAGACCACCACGTCTCTTCCCTAGCGAGTCGTTTTTCGTGTCCTGTCTTGAGCCCTCGGCTTTTGCACGTCTTGTGTCCCAGTGTATGCGCATGTGTCCGCTGAATTTTGGGAGGAGAGGCTAGTGACAGCTTGCTTACTAGCTGGACTTCTGCCCTTTGTGCTTGACGAGAATGCCAGGCCAGCTGAAGGATGATGCCCCTGGGCCTGGAAATGAACTCTAATCTTTATGCCCTTTTGGTTAAAAAGTGTAAGGCACTCTCCCCTTACAACAAACGCACTGTACTTAAATTTGCTGCCATCTGCCTTCGCTGTCCAGGGGACAATAGCATGAGCCGCCTTTGCATTTGCAAAAGCCTGCCGTCAGTCATTTCTTAAGGTTAAGGGTTCCGACATTCTGAAAGGCTAGATACAGGTGCTGGGGTGGGAGAGTGATAGCTTTATGACCCCGGACTGGCCAGGCTTCAGGGCTTAGGCGTTCCTAACTTGAGTGGCCGTGTTGAGTTCCTTCTAGCCAGGATCCTAGTCTCACTTTCCAAAAGGGGGTCCCCCCTGCATGCACAGGAAGAGAGATGTATGGCAAAGATACTAATGTAAGCGTGCTCCATGAAGTCCATAAAGGATTCAGTGACATAGCGCAACCTGCATGTTCAACAAGTAGGCACTTCCAAACCTTTACAGGCTGCCCCTAGTTGCATAACTCTACTTGTCTACTTACCATAACTTAATCAGAACTTCAGCTTCTAGAACATGTAGTTATATTTAATTAATACTTATCCGCAGAATACGGTACTCATAAAGCCATTTTTCAGTCTAGGCACCTCCCGTGCAAGCACCCTCCTAGGGCCCAAAGCCCTGAACAAGTCTTAAGCACTAGTTGACAGGTTCCTTTGGAGCCCACGCCCCGAAAACGCATAGAATCCCCTCCCCTGATATTCATCATTGAAACTTCCCGCCCTCAACAAAAATCAATAGTAGTATGTATATACACTGTATTCGAAAATGGAATAGTTCATGACGTGTTAGGGGGACGGGCAGCTTTAATATATTGGGGGGGAGGTGATTATCAAAGCTAGGCTCTGGACGCGAAGAAATCTCTACGGCAAGCCCCAACCTTGAAATCTCTTTCTTTCTGGATTGGAAGCTGAAGCCAACACCTGCACTGAACCCTAGCGATGGGTGCGGCAATCTCACGCTCCAAGCGGCCAACAAAACAACAAGGAGCACACGGTCATACAGTATCCTACCACCCCATAGAAGCCCTTGGGTAAACTCTAAACCCTTCATAGTAGTTTCCGTTTTGTTTTCCATTATCCCAAAAGAACACCAATATCTACCCCATTAAAATATAGTAGTTTCCATTTTATTTTCCATTATCCCAATATAACCCCAGTCTGAAGCCTAAGCTCGATCTAGTTTGAGACAGCCTCATAGTCTACAGATCTGAAGCCGGGCCTTCACAACCATCACAACTGGGTTGCTGTTAAGGAACTTAAATTAAGTTACTATATTATCCCCCTAGAATGGAGAATCAAATGGAAAAGAAAATGGAAAATGACATGGAAACCGGGGGAATATAGGGATCAAGGAACTTAAATTAAGCTACTAAATTGGGGAAACCCTATTATATACTAAATGTATACCCACTATGGTAACTTAATTTAAGTTCCTTAACAGCAACCCAGACAAGCCCAAAGCCACAGCACGAAACATCTTATGCCAGAAGCACAAATGTCGTACGCTGTCTAGTGCGCCCTCTACAACGCATCTTGGTAATGCAGAGCGTTTTGAGGGTTGATTGGGAATCAAATGGAGCAGAAATTGGTAGTGAAATTGAATAGGGAGGAAGAGGTTCGCCAACCTCACCCTGAGCAGACTGCAAGATTGCGCCCAAAACAAGCTAGGGGCCTATACTAGGGGCCCTTTCCTGAACCCTAAGCCCTAAACCCATAAACCCATGATTCTACTTGGTTGGTCAGGGGGACTTAGGAGGTACGTTTATAATAACTGGGGTTACTCACTAAACTTGTAGGGGTTAAGAGTTCTCAATGTACTTACTCATAAGTTCTCCTCGCCCTAAACCCTAAAACCAATATCCAAAACCAAGTAGTAGTTTCCATGTCTTTTCCATTCTCACCAAGTCCCCCTGATCCCAAACCAAATAGTAGTTCCCATTTTCTTTTCCATTGTTACCAAGTCCCCGCGACCCTAAACTCTAAACCCTAAATCCTAAACCAAATAGCAGTTTTCCATTGTTACCAAGTCCCCCTGACCGTTCAAGCCCTAAGCCCTAAATCCTGGACTCTGAAGCCCAAACCCCAAGTCCTAAACCCTTGACCTTTAAACCTCAAAAACCGGGACTCGAAGGGCCTTTGGCGGCGGATGCGGTGGTGGTTGCGGCTTGGGTGCTGCGGTCGTACGGCTCGAGTTGGAATATCCCTGACGGTTGTCGGCTTCAGAAATAGTAGGGTGTCGGGATATCAGGATTTGTTTGGTGTCGTTCTAGGGGTTTTAGCGGAGTAGTGTTGGAAGGTTGGTAATTACAGTTCTGGCGGCTGGAGTGGCACAGGACTGTTCTGGGGTCCATCTGTTCTCGGGGTGGGATTATCAAACAACCGCGCTAGCTTCCCTGATTGCACTAACATGGAAATGGACCTGCACATTAATCTCTAAAATCTGAACCCTCTTGCTTTAGGGAAAGAGAAATGTGCCCAGGCATGGCGCGATGGAAGAGGCCTGCGCAGGGGTGTTTTAATTGTTTGAAGGCTTGGTCCCATTAAGGGTTTAGGGGTTCGGGGTTTAGGGCTGCAAGCCTATGAACATTTTTGAAAGCCCATTTGGAGCGGACGTGTCAGGCCTTGTAAACTTGGCCGGCCTGGTGCAGTAATGCGGGAAGTCAGGTGGACCTTTTACGGGGAAAGTGGCAATCCCGGGGAAACCTGGGACGGCATTTGCCAGAAGTTTCTTTAGAAAACCTACCAAAATGATTTTGAAGTCTGTTTGAGGTACCCTCTATAATACATATATACATCCCATAATTACACACGAAATCTGGGACCATGATACCCTCCATTACTACTGTATCAACACTTCAGCCTGCACAAATATGCAACATCAAACCCTAAACAGTCGGTCGCATTGTCTCTTCTATCATCCATATTTGGGGAGTTGTCCAATATTCCTTCATCTTGAATTGGGGGCTTGCGCCGTGCTCGCGCGAGCTTGCGCGCGCACAGTTTGGCTCACGATGGGTTTCGAGCAGGCTCCTCACATTAAAAACTAACATCATGAGTGTATTCGTAGCCTTGCGCCAACCTTGCGCCGTGTTTGCGCGCGCAGCTTTTTTGACAAATCATGTTATACTTGGTTTTCGCTGATTTAAAATCATAGACAAGGCTTTTTGGACAACCTTCATATATCCCTACATAATCCCTAAACCCTACACCCTAAGACAAATGAACAAAGCTGAAAGCCTGCCTTGTTGCCATAAGACCTCAGAACGTCAGGAGCTTCATGGGAACGACTGCTTAATGTTTGGGTTTGGGGATATGGTCGCCCTCAAGTAGATAGAATATGGGTTCTGAAAACAACTCCATACGCACAGCCTACCATCCCTAGTCGTATAGGGGGATCTTATTCTAATCTACCTAAAGCCATATTCTATCTACTCAAGGGGGACCACAATGGTTCAGGATCCGAGGGTTTGGGGGCTTCTCCAAATTGGTATGAGCTTCTTAGAATCCTGGAAGCCCCCAAATGTAAACAAACTTCAGTTTTCTGGCTCTAGACTTGGTGGTTGCTAGCAGGGAATGGAGGAACCGATCTCTGTGGTAGCCCCTATATAACCCGCAATGGCGTGTTAGTTTCCATGTGCTTTCATTCTTTCATTCCCTACTAACAACCAACAAGTGGATGGCATTCAGGTCTTAGCTGCTGCGGAATGCCGTTCAAAGAACAGCCATTGCATGCATGGTCTAGGCTGTTGGGACAACTCACTAGCTATTCTCAACAATGACTGCGGAACCTACATTACCAGAACCCTCTCCAGGATAATAATATTCATTTCATGTTGCATGTTCTTTTCCACTTGGTAGCTTGCAAACAGCAAGGCCCCAAGCTCATAGAGCCCAACATACTAGAATCTTTGTTGTAGGGGCTCCCCAAGAAAGCTACTTTCGCGGAAAACCGCCACTGGATCTTACCATGAATCCTGCAGAGGCCATAGATTTTGGAGACATGGGGGCAACCAGGCGAGGCTGCTGGGGTTTGGGGGGCTGCAGGTCTGAAGAAGAGATGGAAAAAGATGGAGTTTAGGATTTAGGGATGAACTTTCTGTAGCAAACTCCCCTTGACTCCTTGCTGCCTAGCCTAAACATGGGTGAAACATCAACAGAAAAACATCAAACCTGAAAAAAGAAGTTAAGAAGCCCAAGCAAAACATCTGCATTCAACAAATTCAACTGTTGAAAGAGCTCCACTATTGTGCCGAGACAAACTATATCAGAAGGAGAGGATGGAATCCAGCTACAAATACATGTCACGCTTATGTAAGGGCAGCATGTTCTTGTGCTCCCAAATAATCCACCCCGATGACCCTGCTGGCGGAGCGCGCATGACACTGCTGGGAAGCGTGCACGCGTCGTGAATGCCTGCTCATTGCAGACACAGGCTGTCTCATAAGAACACAAGCCAGAGTGAAGTGATGTGATTTCAGTGACATCATTGCAGCAAGTCACGCTTGGCGATCACGCATGTACTTCACATCTCGAGCTGTCTCCGTTGCCGCAGTCTGCTTGTCACTCGTCAGTGCTCGAAGCCGGGCCACGTCCCTCATGCTGGGCGACCAGCTGGGTCTCAGACAAATATATATATATATATGTGTGTGTATATATATATACCAAAAAATGTATATATATAATATATGTATATATAGTCGACCTACATACCGGCAGTAAGGCAGCACGCTCTCCACTTCCTCTGCCTTCTCACTCTGATGAGATCGGCTCATGTCAGTCGAGAGCGCTTGGGTCTAGGGGTACCCTACCTGGATGGGGGATTGCTTCAGCTAATTTAGAAACACCACCTGACTCAACACCCAAATCATGGCCCCTGTTCGGGTAGCATACGCATAAATCCTTGCTTTTGATCAGCAAGGCCGCCCCGCCCAGATTGATAACATCTGCCCATCATTCTAATGATACTAGGGGTCCCAGACGGTTTTAATGGTTTTGATTGGCTTTAATAGGTTTTGATCGGAAGTGAATTGATCTCAATTATATCTTAATGGATTTATTCGGGTCCTTGGAGAAGAAACTGGGCTGTAGTACGCTAAGGCTTCATGTAGTACCATATATAGGCGTTCAAGCTTAATGTAGGTAATGTTTATAACCTTACAGCCAAGTCCCAGAGTTACAATTGGGACACCAAAAACCCTAAAGCCTAGACACTCAACCCCGAACCCTAAACCCTAAAACCTCTTCCCTAATAACCAGGCCTAGAAAAGTTTAGACTTTGTTATAGAGACCCAAAAAGGAAGCCCAAAAAGGTTAGAGTTCTTCTATTGGCTAAGTAAACCCTCAACCCTAAGCCCCAACAGATCCATGCTTCCACGGAGCCAAGAGGTCCGCTGCCGCTTCCAGTCCTGCTGGTACTTTAGGTGCTTAGCTTCATAAGATATACGTAGGGTAAGTAGGGTTATATCGTTTAGGGTGTAGGGTTTAGGGATTTAGAGTTCAAGGACTTGGGATATTACCCTTACAATGAAAAATCAGTTGTAAAAGAAAATGGAACATGACATGTAAACTGGAGTGGCTCGGGACATATACTATAGGCTTTTGCGTCTACTGACCTCTGGTTAGCAGGAAATGCATGAACGCACAACAACATGAGACGTTTTCCTTTTGGGGGATTATAGACGGGCCACTACAAGGATCCATGCCTTCATTCCTTGCTAACCAGAGCTAAGCATGAAAGGCTTTAGGGACAATCTTGCGGAATCACACGGAAAACAGAATGGAAACTTGGCCTCTATAGGGGTTTGTAAGAACATTTCCAATATTATGTTTCTAGAATTCAGGTAGAATTGAGGTATAGTATAGGGTACCTCAAACAGATCTGAAACTAGCCCAGTTCTCATTTTGGTCCTGCTGGCACTCTTCTTCTTCCTCTTGCTGCTCGTCTTCCTCCTCTTGGGCCCTGGGCTTCATGGTGTGAGCTTTGCTTGGACACCTACAGTTACTAACTAGGGTTTAGGGTTTAGGGTTGAATCCAAAGATAACTCCAGGTGTAGCCTAACCAAAAGGTTGGAGGACTTATAGGCTACTTATAGGTGAATCATAGCCACAGTTAGAATTTGGTTGTAGCTTCCTGTAGCTACTTGTACCAACACATGAAGCTACTGAGCAACTCCGAGGCATAGTGATGCCCTAGGCATCAGCTTATATCTGGATTCACGAGGATCAGGGTACCCTTAGGGAGCCTGGTGATATTTGAGGGTTAGACAGAACGTGCAAAGGTCCCAACTATGGATCATCTGGGGCTATGTGGGGGATTGTCAAAATTATGGTCCTTTTTTGGGTCCCTATTTTAATACGGGGCCTAATACGGGGCCTAATTTAGGGGACCCAAAAAGGGACCACAATTTTGACAATCCCCCATGTTGTGAACGCCAGACCCTGGATCCAAGAACCCCTAGAGCCACTCCAATACGGGCCGTAGAGGATACTTGTAAACCGCAGGGTTTAGGGTTTAGGGTTTAGGCTCTTTTCAGGAACCCTAAACCCTAAACCCAAGCACCCCCGGATTATCCCAAGGTTGCAATCCTTATCCCTAAAACTCCAAGAAGGCACTGGCCATATACTTCTCTAG
This sequence comes from Symbiodinium pilosum, assembly GCA_905231905.1. Lineage (NCBI taxonomy): Eukaryota > Dinophyceae > Suessiales > Symbiodiniaceae > Symbiodinium > Symbiodinium pilosum. The sequence goes on from CAJNIZ010022013.1 coordinate 35,082, forward strand.
AACATGTCCAAGATTCCTACTTGGTTGGCCTTTGGAGCCCTTTAAAAAATATTAGTATATGGGGCTTTCCTAAAATTAGGGGTACCATTTTGGGGGTCTCCATAATAAGGACTATAGTATATTGGGGTCTATATTGGGCTCCCCTTATTTTGGGAAACTACCATATAGGGTCCTTATGAAACCAATAAAGGAACATATTTAAGCACCCCAAAGGCCAACCCGGCCTATTATCCAAAGCCCGAGCTACCCCTGGACCCGCCGAGTGTGCCTCGCCAGAATTCCCATGGGCATCTCTATCTTCGAAACAACTCTTTTTGCCCTGTTGCAAAACAGCCTCCCTTCTGGTATTGTAATAGAGTCCTCCTTAAGTAGACAGAGTATGGGGTACATGGGGACCTTATTATAATATCAGAAAGCGTCCCGCAGCCAATTTTATCTACTTAAGGAGGACTATATAATTTGAGTGGCACCTGCTATTATCAGGGATGGGAATGTTTAAGAAGAGGGAGCACGAAAGGCAAGAGGCGTATCATCGTACTTCCACTTGTTCTTCCAGCCTTGCAGTTCAGAGACAGCTTTCACGATCGGACCCCTTGCACCACACCACCTGTAAACCCTAAGCCCTAAACCCCAAACCTTGAACTTGAGCCCTAAATGCCCTTAATCAGGCCCCCTTACGCCCAGGGGCAGTCTTAACCTTCACCACCAAACCCTAACCCAGACCCCTGATCAATAACCCCCCCCTCCCCTTAATGGGGACTAGAATAGGGATCCTAATATTTAGGCCCTTTTAAGTAGGGGGTTTCTTAATCATGGGTCGGCATTAAACAGTAATGATCTTATAATTACAAGGAGGTCCCCTGAATAGTGAAAATCCCCCACCCCTTATAACAACCACAATTTCATGCTAGTATTGTTTACAGGGGATTTCTTATCATTAGGGTGGTTAGTATGAGGAGGAAGGGATTGATGCAAGCCAGAAGTTTCGGAAACTTGGCTTTGAGGAACTCCAGTACACATGAGCTATAGTCTAAACTTCTAGTATCCCCTGAGTAGCCCCTATAGCCAATCCCCTATATAATCCCCAATATAATCCCCCTTTAAGGAGTTTAGTCGCTAGCTCACATGCAGTTGCGCAAGTCCTGACGTGGAGTTGGCCGCCGCACGGTAGCTTCCAGAAATAAGGGGACTCCAGCATGACTCAAAATACTGTAATCTTGATTACAGGGACCCCCGGAAAGGTATCCACAATTTCACAGCAAGGAGTTGATGCGAGGCTAATTCAGGCGCTTGACCGGAAACGGAGGCCTCTCGAGAGTAGAATTTGGATCAGGATGCTTGACTGATTTTGCCACTCATGTCTTCTTCACAACTTCAACGAATATGACCCCAGCTTCGTTTTCTCTTTCCATTTCATGTTCCATGACGTTACATCCTGGTAACCAAACCCTATACCCTAGACCCCTAAACCCTACACCCCTAAACCCTACAGCCTGAATACAGCCTCTCCTGAAATGGAAAAGGCTCGGACACATCCTGAGCTCGGCCCCTGACTCTGCCTATCGAGGATGTACAGTCCTCCCCAACTCTTTTCCCCAATAACCAGGCCTAAAAAAGTTTAAGCTTTATTAAAGAGACACAAAGAGAAGCCCAAAAAGATTAAAGCGCTTCGTTGTCCGTAGCATGCCCGCAGCGTTGTTGCGTGGGGCATCCTATGCACATGCACGAATTAGACCCTCCAATCCCTGAGTTCCGGAGGATCCGGTTTGGAGGCAATGGAGGGAATGCGTAATGCATAATGTAAAGACCTGGCCCCAGATACAAGAGTATTGCTCAGTAAATCAGATACAGCGTTTTTCTTCTGTTGGCTAAGTACGCCAATAACGCAATTTAGGGTTTAGGGTTTGAATGAAAAGTTGAAATCACGGCCGCAACCTGAGCTGTACATCCTGAACTCTGAAATGCTCGCCCTGCATTCCTACATACCTGATTCGTGCAGCTGCAGAATCCCGACACCTAATGCAAGGGCCTAAATGATTCAGTAAAGCTATAATAAGGGTTACAACTGGAAAACGTCGCTAATATTAAGCGTAAGCACGACGTCTATTGAAAGCTCTCGCGCCTACACACATTGGATCCCTGCAGTTGTCACACGACAGTGGCGTGCAACTCGTTGGTTTTAAGAAGCTCTGGGAGACCTAGGCAAAAGCAGATTTCTTGTAATATGCAAACTCACAGCAGCATTATACCTAAAACCCCTTTATGCCTTCTGGCAAACCTTGGACAGTAAGAGTCTTCTCTACTTCGTATACATTCAACCCTGAAATCTACACCCTTATACACAACAGATAGCGCGAAATCCTGCTGCTGCATGGGCCTAAACAATCACCAATATCACTTGGAAGCCCATTTGAGGCTATACCAAATTTCTACAAGGAAGCTGGGACCAAGATATTCTCAACATAACCCTCTACAAAGCCAGTTGCCATGCCGTTATCCATGTTCTTTTCCATTACTCCTATGTACCCCCTACAATATGGCAATCAAGCAGGCTGCACTAATCGCAAAACCCCTAAAACCCTAAAACCCCAAACCGTTGAACCCTAAACCCTCAAGCCGCCTTGCCAGCTGCTTGAGCTTCCACCAGAGCTCTCCCAGGACCCGTTCTTCCTTGACTGCCTCAGGGGTTTAGAGTTTCAGGAATAAGGTTCAGGGTTTATGGTTTAGGGGTTGACGTCTAGTAGATTACTCATCGATGATGAGGTGCTTGGGGTGTCGGGCTTTCAGGTCAGCAAGGAAGCTTGATGCTACATGGAAAACAGGTTCTTGCCCCTTTCCTTCATGATTGGGCATTGGGCCCGGAGGGTTCCCATATTGCTACTTTACGGCCAAAGCATATACCATGTAGCTACATTCATCCTTTGGGTGGCTGTCCTTGACACAACTGCACTCGGCGTGTCATGCGCAACTGCCAACGTGCATCCAACGCAGCAGCTCTGCCAGCTTTGAGACTCAGCTGGGCTGCTGCTGAGAAACTTAATTTGAGTTACCATATTCTGGGGTATATAGTCAAGAATAGGGTTCCCTTAGTATAGCAACTTAATTTTCATTCCTTATCAGCAACCTAGTCAGAAGGAGCCCAAGAGCATAGCTGCCAGGTTTGCCCAATCCCTACACCCGAAACCCTAAGACGGTTTTTGGGTTTAGGGTCCGCTTTAAGGCTCTGGGTATATGATAATAAGATCCCATATAACCCATAGTCTATCTACCTAAGGAGGACTATAGGTTTTAGTGTGGCTCTGCACCTGTCCACATGATCTCCCACTTGCACCTGGGGGATTCGAAGTGTGGATCTTTAGGGGGGAGTGGGGTGTGAACATAGCGTTTAGGGTCTAGGGTTCAGGGTTTACCTAGACCCTCCAATGTACTAGTTTTTGGGCAGCCCTAATGAGAATCCTGACCAAAAAACTATACCAAACCCAAAAAGGAACTACGTTGGAGGGTCTAGGTAGAGCGGGTGACTGAACGTAAATACCCAGCTGGGGATATATAAGGGGATTGTAGAGGGATCCACCCCCCACTTTCCTTTAAGCACTAAAAGAAAAGCTTAGGGAACATCCTTACCAACGGGAATCATCTCACCATTTTTTTGTTTAGCTTCTCTATTGGCGATGCAGAAATTTGCGAGGTCCTGTAGGTTTTCCATGGGGCTTCAGAAGGACTTACGGAAGTAAAGTAAGTAAAGCAGGATAGCATGGTCTGGTCTTTTGCAATCATGTTTGATCACGCCATTTTCCAACTGTCTTGGGCGTGGTGCACAGGTATGGTGGCCAAGCTCCACTACTTCTGCAAGCCTGGTGAAGAACCGATGCAGCTGCATAGTTGCTTAGTTTCACAGGGTAGCTATAGCGCGTGATGTAGGGGCCTATTTAATCAGAATTCGGGTTCTTGGTGCGAGTACTGTAGGGAAAGCGTTAGTTGTTACCCAAGCTTCCACGATAGGTGCCACACTTGGCAAACGGCATTGGGCAAGAACTGTTGCTTTCAAGCCACCACTTGTTGTTGTGGTCATTGTCCCAGTTGCTGTTGCCGTTGTCCCAGTCCTGCATTGGACTAGAGATGATAGAATTCTGACCAATCAGACTATAGCCCTTGGACAGTGCCGTCCTACTACCAGATATAGACTCCGTCGGTATGTCTCACAATTGCAAGGGATGGGTTTTTCAACTTCGGGCCGCGTAACAGCCCTAAGTTGATGTAGTCCTTCACTGTAGACTGCTCTAGCGGCACTTCAACATTACTACAGTACTTCATTCATCTCATCAGTACAACACCCCCTTTGAAACACTGAAATTTGAGAGTAGCGCCATGCGTTCAAGGAATATTTGTTCTTGCAGGGGCTTGAGGTTTTTGATTTCTAGGGTGACGTGATCACAGCAGTCGATTACCCCCAAACCGGAAAACTGCAAGAGGCTCCACCCTTTACAAATTTGACTACGGGGGCTTAGGGTCTAGAGCTGTGGGGTCAGGGCGCGTATGAAGACAGCCTAAACCCAAAGCCTGGAAGACACGCTAGTAACAAGCATTTTCCATGTTCGTTTCCAGCTGATTCTCCATTAAGTATTGGGCAATACCCCTAAACCCCAAACCCTAGATCATGATTTCAATGTTCTTTCCACTATTCCTTGTGTATATACATATATTCAAAGAGATAGGCATATGTAAAATGAAAAGAATAATCATGATTAGGGGGTGTGGGGCTTTAGTATTAGAGAAGGGGATGCATTGCCCTTCATACCTGTTAATACACCAGCCTCAGCCCACAATTATCCTTCGTAGACCCTAAACCCTAAACCTCGTAGGTGAACCGATCATGGATCGTTTCGGGTGAGGGTTCCCTACTAGCCCCCCCCCTATGCTACTGCCCAAAGTTCCGCCTTGGAAGGCCTTATTACTCTAAGCAACCCTAACCAAGCAGCCCACAATTATCCTTTGTAGACCCTAACCTAAACCTCGTGGATGGACTCATGGATTGTTTGGGTTCCCTACTACCCCCCATGCTCCTGCCAGTTCCGCCTTGGAAGGCCTTATCACCCTAAACAGCCATAATTAAGCTCAATTAAAGGTGGAACCCTGGAGGGGACGCAGGGTAAACCTAGGAAACGCAAGAGCCTTGTATCCGTACCTCCTCAAGTCTTCACTCTACCACACTTAAAGGGACTTTAATGGGAAGCCCAAACAGGGAACCCCGAGAATATAGCAGGAATATAACAGAATACAAGGACCCTGATAGGTATATTCCTATTATATTCCTACTATACTACTAGGGTTCCCTGTTTGGGGTTCCCATAAAAGTCCCTTTAACACTGAACCCGAACCCCCCCAAATTTGAAAGCAAGGGGCCCCAGAACTTTGAGCGCCTCCACCTCTGAACCCAAAAAATCCACAAAAGCCCTGAAACCCAAATAAGAAACATCTAGCCCTCACATAATCCCTTTATAACCTCCCAAGATAATCCTAAGCCAAAAACCCTAAACCCTGTGTGATCCTACACATAGTCCCCCACATAAGTATATAATCCCTATACCCTAAACCCTCAACCCTAATCCCTAAACCCTAATCCCTATACCCTAATCCCTATACCCTAAATCCTAAAGCCAAATCCCTATATTGCCCTCATGGAGCCCTTTTGTTCCGTCCCAGTCCTCGTGCTCTTCCTCCTTCCAGCCCTGGTCATACCAGCTCTGGTCCTCCTGGTCTCCTTCCCACATTTAGGGGTTTAGGGGTTTAGGGTTTAGGGGTTTAGGGTTTAGGGTTCAGGGGTTTGGGGATTTAGGGTTTAGGGGTTTGGGGTTTGGGGGTTTAGGGGTTTAGGGTTTATAGGGGTTATAGTGGGGAAATATAGGGGTAATATAAGGATAACTTAGTAACCCAATATAGGGGTTATGTTGGGGAAATGGAAATGAAATTCAAACTAATAGTTAGGGTTTAGGGGTTTAGGGCTTAAGGATTTAGGGCTTGGGGCTTAGGGTTTAGGGGTTTAGGGCTTAAGGATTTAGGTTTAGGGCTTAGGGGTTTAGAGTTCAGGGTTAAAGGATTCCCCTTTGGGCCCTAAGTATAACCATATACCTAGATGGACCCCTTAGGCTTCACATTCTATATTCTACGAGGGATGATACAGGGACTATTAGGGATGCTACAGGGCTTATATATATATATATATTATAGGGTTGGTATTATATGGGAATTATGATGTGGGGATTATAGCGGCATAATATAGGGGATATAGCGGGACTATATGGGACCAAATAAGGTATTTTTGTTTGTGGTTTTAGATTCAGTTTACTTCCTGGTGGTTCAACTGGAATACAAAAGAATATGGAAACTACTGGAACTACTATACTTCTGGGGTGTATGCACGCAGGGGCTGCTCTAGGGACTCATCCTGTCTCCCTACGAACGACCAGCAAGCATGGGGCGAGCGCGTCCAAATAATGATCCCTTTGTCACGTAATCCCCTACAAGGCCCTGTACGAGAGGTATTCAAGCTAAAGTCTGCTGCCGCAGTTAAGTTTCGAAGGATTGAAAGAGGAAATCTTGGCAGTTGTCCTAGCTTCCACAGTACCCTGGACATCATACAGCCAGGAGGATACACATGGCATTCATGGAGAATAGAGAATGCTAATGTTCCCCACATGGAGGTTTGGGATCTTATGTGAATCCGCATGGACTCCCCACCTGCAGACTGCCCATTTGCAGATGGCTCAAGCTGGTGTTTAGATGGACACTCTCGACATTCTTGGTAGCCCAGTAACGATTTTACAAGATGGCTGCCCTTTTTGTTGTTGGTAACTTTGTGTAAAAGAGCCCAGAAACCAAAAAGGGTAGAAGGATACGTGCTGCAGGGCCTCCTAGCATTCTTAAGTACACAGAACCACAACAGACTTGTGATGCACGACATCTTCTCCACATCCCCTGGTCCCCTTGTCCATGTACTTAAGCAATACACAGACATACAAAGTTTCATGAAACCCTGAACCCTAAACCCTTTGCGCTGTGCTTGTAGAGGGTCCCTTGCGACCGCGTTGCTGGCGGTCATCCTGTCGGCCTGGTCAGGTGTTGCTGGGTTACTGTTGAGCAAGACCCTCATTGTACGCCTGATTGGGTGTGCAGGGCCGCTAAAATGGCTACTTGGGCCAGAATACCGGGCAATTGGACGGTTTAGGAAGGAACTCAAATAAAGTTACCATAGCAAGGAAGCCAAATCATCTACATATCCATGCACGGTCACTAGCTTAAATTCCCCCAAAAGCAACCTAGGTTATGTCTGGTTTCCATTCGCCCCAGAAGCCTCATTAAGCAAACAGGGTTCATCTGTTTACTCTCTTTCTTTCGCCCTCTCTATGCGTTGGTTATTCTGGGCTGCGGGGTCATAGTAGGCAAAGCATTGCACGTGATTTTGGTTATTTCCCTGGCATATAGTTAAGGAGCCCAGGGAAACAGCCACCTTTTAGCTTGAGGATGGGCATGCCTCAAAGTCCGACCATAAATCGTCGTACCATCCTGATGTCATTGCAGGCTTACAATCGCTAAAAACTAGCATGGAACCAAAACGGTGTCCAGAAAAACTGCAGTCCTTTCCAAATGCCTGTCCAGACCTTCATGAACTGGGTGGTAACAAGCTCACAGCACTTACCTCCACAAAAGAGCAGTGTGAAGAAGAAAAGCTCCACTTCTGTATCTGGCAAGGACGACAACAATAAGGAAACCCCAAGCAAAGACCCATGGCCCATGATGTCGGCAAACCCAGATTACCAAACACTTGGATTCGCAGTGGCATTGGGCCTCTCTTGTTCCATCCTCCTCCACCTCCCCCTCTGGATCGCCTCAGTTGGGCAGTCTCAATGGCTAAGCCGTGGTGGCCTCCGTACAGAGACGTTTAGTACATGTATCATTGGGTACATCTTCTCTCCGCTAAAAGGAAGCACAAGGTTTGGGAACTCAAGTCCAAGGCAGAATAGCCCAAAACCCTAAACAAATGGCTCGAAAGGCCTTAGAGTTTCATTCATGTCCGCTCTCTGGAGCTGTCCAGGAAGAGCTTCTTAAGTGCACCTAGATCTCATATCTTCCTTCAGGAGCTCGGAAGCCAAATGCTGTCAAGCACTCTGCAATACAGGCAGATGATGAGACTGAAGCGCGGCTCAGGTTTTTGCCGCGCAACGACAATGAAAGCAGGTGTTCTTATCGACTGTTTTTCGATGACTGGTACGAAATGCCAATTTATGCCCATATGAGCAATTGTCTAAACTCCTAGTATCCCCCTTAATAACCCCAATAGTCGTCCCCTCCATAATCCCCTATATAACCCCCCTTATGGAGTTTAAACTATAGCCCATACGTCACTCCATTCGATGCTTTCTCACTCAGGCGGGAGTCCGGAGTTGAAACCTTAAAGCCTTAAACCCCGTCATTTGAAGAGTTTGCCGTCCCCTCGAAAAATGCAACCCTGTACGGACTACCTACTTTAGTAAAAAATGTATGTGCTTTAGAAGGACAACGGGCTTTGTGGCTTTGTGGGGATCTTTAGGGGGTTTCCATGCTTGCAAAAAGGTAGGGACAGTCTCGCGTCACTCAGAAAGCTATCTGTTCAACACGCACAGCACTTTGAAACTTCTTAGAGCTGCTGATGTACTATAGTCTAAACTCCTTCGAGGGGTATAATAGGAATTTTATAAGGGACTACTACAGGGGCTATTAAGGGGGATATCTGGAGTTTAGACTACAACTCAAATTAGAACCCATCAAGCGAGTAAAGTTTGCCTCCATCTAAAGCTAAACCCTACAAGGAGTCTATAGAACCCAATCACCCTTCAGAAAGGCGTACTAGGCCCACTGGCAGCCCCAAACCCCAAACCCTCAACCCTGAACCCTAAAGACGGAACCCTAAACCCCATGCACCCTAAACCTTAAACCCAGGCCCACTGGCACAGTGAGCTGCTCATCGGACGGCTTGTTCCGCTCCGCGAAGAGCCTCAGCTACACTTGGCCCCGATTACCCTAAAAAGGACAGGATTATATTCAGGTTTTCCAAAATTAAGTGTCCATTGTCTGGAGTTTTGACAATAAGGATTATAGTATTTTGGGGGTCTACATTAGGGCCCCCCTCTTCGGGGAAACGGCCATTTGGATCCATTAGGGGAACAGAAGGACGAAAAAGTAGGATTCGGAGGGATAATGTTGGATGTACGGTAAGGGAATGTGGGCGCTTTGGCTGCCCCACACCAACAGGGTGTACATGATATGGAACAAGGCGAAGTCTGTAGAAGTAAGTATAAGAGCTTTTGGGATATGAGCTGGCTACATTGACACGTTCGGATTTTCCAGACTTAGGAACATTTCAAAAGAAGGGCCACAACTCCAAAAATACAACTTTCACACACCCAAGTCCGGGGAAGCTCCAATGGCTGGCAAGACTAGAAGGCTGGAGTTGCCGTTTAGGGTCTAAGGTTTAGGGCCTACTTGGAGGGTCATGGGGACTTAGTAAATGGGTTAATAATGGGGATAATTGGGGTTACTATATGGCTTTTAGGGGTTATTAACCCACTTACTAAGTCCCCATGACCCTCCAAGTAAGGGCCTATCATCTAACAAATTGAACAGTAGGGACCTGTTCTGTCCATGATTGCCTATGTATGCGTACTGTTGGAGAGTCCTGCCTGAGGCCCAAACTCTTGCGAAGTTGTGCTGAACCCTATACCCTAAACCTGGAACACATCCAGGCCACAAGCTGATATCATTCAGCCACAACAGCTAATTTGCTTTATCCTTCAACCAAACCCAGAAAACCCTAAACCCCTGAAAGCTCACATTCATGGGTACTTAAGAGAGTGGCTTCCCTTCAGTAGCCTCAAAATACCCCTTGAAGCGCCCTGCCTCGTGCCTGAAGGGGGGAGCAAAAACGTTATGCGAAGTCATAGAATGGCATATACAGGTGCTCTACCCGCATATTCCGTTCAAACTCCATAAATAGAGGGGTACATACAGGACTTTTTACCACCATGTTCCTTTCCAACTCCATAGATAGAGAGTATATACAGGACTTTGTATCCCCATATTCCTTTGAAACTCCTTTTTCCATTCTTTGTGTCCATGGTATATACAAGCGTTTTATCCCCGTATCTTTCCCTTTGAAAACAATAGAAGAACTATAGATCCTTCGGGTCCAAAAAAGCCATTCCCCGCCCCCCTCCCCCCCAATTTGAGAAACTACCACATGTAAGGTCCCTCGCAAACGCTAAACCCTGGGGGGGGGGGAATCACATAAATACATATATATATACATATATATATAGGGTGTAAGATGGGACCAGTTCCCTGAGTAGCCAGCTCTTCCAGGGCTGCATGCTGCTTCTCCTCCTCCGGTGAAGGCCTTGTATCAAAGGAAAGGGAAGGTTTAGGGTTCAGGGCTTCAGGATTCGGCTTTGCAGAATTGAGGAGGACCGTATTAGGGGGGGGGGGTGCTAGCAGAACCCCCATGATAAAAGGCGTTGCATATTGGGCTTAGGGCTTAGAGTTCCACAGGAATGCAAAGCATTGTTGTTAGGCTGCCTGCGTCTTCGAGTTCAGAGTCCTATTAAATGTATGATGTGCGAATTCTGGCCACTCTCCCACACTAACATGAGTAGCGTTTCTCTGATGGTTGAACCAAGTAAGATTATATTCCCCTTATACGGTACTATACCGTAAAGGAGGATATAATCTTGCTCTACACCCTAAACCCTAAACTACAATAGTAAGTATTCCCGAATAAGTACTGCTCACATGGTAGCCCAAAAGAGCCCTACAGCAATAAATCAATTCCCTCACCCTACGATTAAACCCCCTCACCCTTAAGGGGATATATCGGGGTTATGAGTAGGGTTAAGGTTTAGCGTGTGCCCCCCCTAATAGTACATGCTCCCATAATATGGCATATTATGATATAGTGGACGTATTTAACATTGGGGGGGGGGTTTAACTCCAAACCCTAACCCTAAACTCTAGTAATAACCTCTATATACCCCTTTAGGCTTAATATGAGGGGGAGGGGTTTGCTGCCCGTTGAACCGGAGACCATGTCAGCTTCCAGCTACGTGCTGTCTTCACCACACGGTTTAGGGTTTATGGTTTAGGGCTTCGGGTTTAGGGTTTAAGGCTTTAGGGCTTAGATTTAAAAATCATGGGATCTGGATTCTCAGGGGAAATGGAAAGCATGATTTCCACACACAGATGTATATATCCAGATTCATTAGTCCTTCCTGTAGGGGCCACAAAAAAAGGACCCCTAATTTTCGGAACTCCCCCGCCTATATTACATGTTTCTATTATGTAGGTGGCGGAATGACACGGACATAGGGATGACCTCGTGGAACCAAACTGCGTTGCTGCTAAAACGCTTATACTAAGTTACCCTGATATGCATTCCATGGTAAACAACATGGCTTCCTCAGCATGGTGACGTAATCTAAGTTCCTTAACTAACAACAACCCAGCAGGCTTTGTGGGGATTCTGGATGGGCTCAGATTATGCGGCGATTTGCATTTAAGACCACGATCTTCTTGGGGGTTCCCTAAAAGCATGGGGCGCCTGACATGTATGGTCAGCGAAAGAGGACCATCATATACCATCATCAAAAACGCCCCATGCAACTTGTGAAAGACGATTGACGAAGGCTGCGGATTCAAGATTGGAAAGTCTTGAGATGGCAGCTTCCCAGAGTGTCCATGTAGGTATATGGTATATACTGAGGGCCCAAAGGGGTTCACATATTCTTGCTCTAAATCCCAGGTATATACCATATAGCTACACGGACCCTTTGGGCCTCTTGTGATCAAGGTAGGTATATTACGAAACACTAGGGTTGTCTAGTAGTAGTTGATAAGAGACTATTCTAGACTACAGGATATACCCTAGTGATACCCTGTCTTTCTCTACCTGGCTTTCCATTGAGCCCTGGAAGTATGGATCTTTGCTTTCTGCAGGGCATGCGCGCTGTCACTATGCAAAGCTACCCTCCTCCCAAACTAACATGGAATCCCCGAGAGATGGCCCCATATGAGCTATTATACAGGGGATTTGCGCCATAATTGGTCTAAACTCCTTAAAGGGGGTTATATAGGGGACTATACAGGGGAGTACTATAGGGGTCTTTTAAGGGGGATACTAGGAGTTTAGACTATGGCTCACATAGGGGAGTATGGTACAGGTTATTGAGGGGATACTAGGAGTTGAGACTATAGCTCATGTTTGGACTCTATGCCAGCTTGCGATGGCACGGCCTCAACAGCTTCTAGCTTTGTTACTTTTGTAAACTTCATTGTCAACATTCCGCAAGCTGTAGCCGTCATGGGTATGATGGCGGGGCCCCACTGCTACTGCACAGCAATACCTCCACCGTCAACCCCTTGCCCCCCGAAGCTAACAATAAAGGTAATAGTAGTAATAATAGTAATGGAAGTAATCGTAGTAATAATCATACTGATGGGAATAGTAGTAATAAGAGTACAGCCAGTTATAGCAATGATAATAGAAATAAGAATGATCACAAAAAGTAGAAAACTAGTAATAGTATTAACCGTGAGTACCCATCATAAGTCGTAGCAACCCGTTGAACATCTCTCCACTGAGCCCTGCACTGTTCGGGAATGTGGGGCTGGCTGTCGATAGCCGCCTGGCTGCTTGTGCATCCGGTTGCAAACAAATTCCCATGGAGCCCAGACCCTGATACGATTTAAGATATTTACTAACTGGTACTTTCAAAGGTCATCAACTTGTTTCTGAAAAGCTTCCCTCAGACGACCACAACAACAACAACAACAACAACAGGTGAAAGTATGACCTTATCATTCCAAAGTGCAGCCTAGCAAACGGTGGGCACTGCTTGGAAGCAAGCACCTTACAGGCTACGGTTCGGTAATTCCCCATTACAGTACCAGTTACCAATGGGTAATAGGAGTTGGAGTTGCAATAGCACCTTAATAAGAATCCTTTCCAGGTAGTTACTGTAGGAGGGAATGACCTAAGGCGAAGGCCATTCCACTGAAGCTCCAGGAAAAAAACACCTTCCAGCTGGCGACTGCTGTAAGTCCATCTCGCAGTAACGCCTCGAAGCCCCCTTTGCTCGGAGCGGAGGGACAGCCCCCCTGAAGCTGGCTTCTGCCAGTCCCTGTAGGCCAATAATTAGAAATGGTTCATGTAGTTCCTTGGGGTTAGACTAAAAGATCTTGAGGGAAGGTCAACCCCATGGAGTAAAACTTCTCCCGCTGAATATCCAGTCACGCACTCTAAGAATCTGACACCCTCAGAACAAGTTAGGGTTTAGCGTTTAGGGTTTAGGGCCTTAGGGTTTAGAGTCTAGGGGTCTCGGGTTTCTACGGTGGACGGTAAAACTCCTGCATGACCCAGAAAGCCGGCTAAGGCGGCGAGGATGAAAGACTTCCCCACGCCCCTCAATCTCAATGTTGGCCAGAGGCCAGTGCGCCATGCAGGATTTCTATCATTCACGCACGCCCTGTTTGCTCTGTCAAAAGGACCAATATCAAAATTAGGGGGCTATGGGGAAGCCGGCCTGTTTGCAACAATCGATGCAGGATTTTAGTACCAACAGTGGGGGTTTAGGGAATAAGGACGCAACAGTCGCCAAGCTTTCACGAGAAGGAAACCAGCTAAGGCAGAGCAAATAGTGGGCTCTTTCATTCTGATCAGCAATATATGCAGTATTGACTTCACATTAGGGACACGACCCACATTTATGAAATCCGGCCTCCGGAACACAATAACAAGACAAGCATCATAATATGACTGGAAAGTGTTCGTTACGTAGGGACAATGGCTAGTTTAGTTGATTCCATAAAGATTTTCCGACCTACATTTTGGGCGTTCTTATTCCGGGGCGGCCCCGAGATGGGGATAGATCAATCGAGGGGGGGAGGGGCTTATAAATGCGGAGCTAACATTAAAGGTATCATACCAGCAAAATCACTAGAATACCATCTCTGACAAGTCTTCGGCCTGCGGTATTCTAAGCAGAAGTAAACAGCTATCACAGTAAGGGCAGCGACAAGGACAGCCATGCCATTAGCCATGGATTTGTCGAACCATTGCGAATCTAGCTCTAAAAATCGAGGGGGAGCGCTAGCATCCTCCTGTACCCCCACATGCTCCTAGTATCCCCCGTAATATCTCGTATGATACTCCTCTAGTTAATTGAACCCCTTGAAGGAGTTTGGACTATAGCTCAAATGCATCCTCGTCCTGATCCGAAGCCCAGAACCCCAAACCCTGTGAAGCAGGCAGGAGGAGCGGTGGCTGTGTTTCCGACCTTGGTATCTGAGGCCCTTAGAGCTATAGTCTATATTGGGAGTGTTATAATCCCCTTTATTTAAGCTTTGAGGTTTAGGGTCTAATTACTCCTTAAAGGGGGTTATCTACTGCCATTTGTCGTTTTTGCTTGCCCTTTGGGGTTGAGACTTGAATCCTTCCGCCAGCTGAAGGCTCCCCAAATGTGAAGGTCCAGTTTGTCCCCCATCAAAGTGCCATTACGACACGGTGTCCTGTACAAAAGCATCCTGACATCTCCGAGGAAACGCTGGTCCATGTTGAACAAAGCACATCGTCGGAATCAGGTTATTCAGCCTCCTATATGGGGCTTGGCCTAGAAGAAATTCCAGCTGGATAATCTTCTACAGGTATATGGTCCCGTATTAGAACAGCAAATCCGCTATAGGGACCCGTATTATATGAGTTTATGGAAAACCTCATGCACCATTAGCTTTCAGCGCTGCAGGCCCTGGAATTCCCATGAAAACATGGGAATCGCTTGCGGTGAGGATGCAAACAAACATGAACATCCACCTTTAAACTTGAACTCCGTGGAAGAAGCTCTATAGGGTCCCCATTTCTTTCAAGATCGAACAGTTTATGTATCCCCTTTCTTTCCGCTAGCTTCAACTGTTTGTCCATCACGAGACCCCGACTTTAGCCCCAAATATCAAGCGAGCAACCTCCCACCCCTGGCCATACTCCAGACCCAGAGAGCCCACTACCTCTTAATTGAAGAATATATCTTAAATCGGACTAGGGCCCTTCACATGATCTGAGGTATATTCCTTAATTATTTGGCTCCCTCTGCAAATACAATCTGTTCTGGTTTAGGTATCCTCTACTAGGGACCGTATAACCCCAATGAAGAAGGGTAATAGGAGGGTCTTGGCATAAACCCTGTAGAATCAGATCTGTTCCTTCCTCCTGACTAGGCCAAAGGCTCCACACCCCAAACCGGAGAGGTTACCTTGAACGCTGTAGGGCTGGGTTGAGGGTTGCCTTACTAGCCCTGGGCCAAGAATGCTGCTAAGACCCTCTGAAACTACTTACGCAAGTTGTCACAAAGAAACTTTCCGCATGCAGAGCAAAGAGGTCATACGATGAAACCCCAAGCCAACTTACAAGGACTTCGTAGGGTGCTAAAATCTTAGTCAGAACCCCTGCAGACCCCTGTATAAACCGAGTTGTCATTTCAGATTCCGCGTTCTTTCCCATTTGATTTTTCATGGTTGGGAAAATATCCTTTTGTTTTGCATCTGGACTCTTGCGTGTCTGCCAGAAACAAAATATCCCTAAACTATATAACCCCATATAACCCTTTACAAGCCTGATATAAGCTTCTATACCAGTACGTCACCCCATATAACACACACACATGTATATATATATATATGTATATATATAACCCCCATGTAACCCTATATAAACCTATTAATACCCCTAAAATATACCCTATCTAAGCCTATATGAACCCTAAACGGTCCCTTCCATAAACTACAATTCTAATGCTAGATAAGCCCACTATACTCCTATACCCCCCTAAACCCCCCAACCCTAAATCCTATAAACCCTGAAAATCCCCGCTTGGGCCCCAGGCCCCCTGAGACTTCCAGGCGGGGACCGCCGTTCCGCGCCCACGCCCTCGGGGGCCTCAAATCATATCACTGATGCTTAGGGTTAAGGGTTGAAGGCTTTGTGTTTTAGAGTTTAGGGGGTGGGGGATTGAACTCATCTGGTATCTGTATTATCCTGGTTTGGGGTTTGACATGCTCAACTTCCTGCTTGGCCAACCGTACTTCGGGCTTGGCCTCATATGGAGGTCACTGAGTCCAAGCAATGATCCCGTCTGATATGAGCTATAGTCTGAACTCCTTGAAGGGGTTATATAGAAGTTTATATAGGGGACTACTACAGGGGTTACTAAGGGGGATACTAGGAGTGTAGATTTATGGCTCACATGACCGTGGTAGCTCTGAAGTTTCACCGCTCCACGTCCTGACGTGATCTGCTACGCTAGCACTCGCAGCAAGCCACGCTGCAACCGCAGGAGCAATGGAAAAAGCATATAGCCAAACTTCAATACTCCAGCCTACAAGGACAAAGCTCCTCAGACGAGTTCCTACTTGGAGGGTCATGGGGACTTAGTAAATGGGTTAATAATGGGAATAATTGGGGTTACTATATGGCTTATAGGGTTACCCCATAGACCCTAAAACCTGTTCAAACCTAAACCCTCAAACTGAACCCAAACCCCCATAAACCCCGAAAACCTGAACCCCAAACTCTCAAACCTGAAGCCTAAAACCTGAACCCTAAACCCTAAACCCTGAAACCTGAGCCCTAAGCCCTATAAACCTTAAAACCTGAATCCGAAACCCCAAACCCCAAACCCTAAACCCCAAACCCTAAACCCTAAACCCTCTGAACCCCAGGGCCTAGAGGAGACGGAGACCGGGACTTTGGTGGGGCCGGTGCCGCCTTTGCCGTCGCGCCTGCCGCACGCGGTTTAGGGTTGTTGGGTTCAGGGGTTTAGGGTTTAGGGGTTTAGGGGTTTAGGGGTTCAGGGTTTAGGATGTAGGGGTTTAGGGTTTCAGGGTGTAGGGATTAGGGTTTAGGGGCTGGGGATTTGGGTTCAGGGATTAGGGTTTAGCGTTTGACTGTAGGGTTAGGGTGTCAGGGTCTACTGTATGGGCCAAAATGTTTCCAAAAAGTGTTCTGTAGGGATTTACAAGGTTTAGGGTTTGGGGTCCTAGATCAAAATAGTAGTGGAACACTAAATGGAACTATAAATGGACAACTAAATGGTCAACTCCTACAGTACAGGGAGGGTGGCTATAGGGTTTAGGCGGTAAACCTTAAAGCAGAAGCCCAAAATGCTGAATCCTCAGCCCTAGGCTTTAGGGTCGATCTCAGTGTCCCTTCATCCTAAGAGCACCCTGGAAGTCGGTCTCCAATGTCCTTAAAGAGGAATATACCGAAAGCCATCCCCTTAAGCTCGCTGGATATCTGCAAGAACTTAAGCTTTCTGCTGCTGCTTGGGATTCTAGACAACAGCATTTTTCTCACTCCAAAAATTCCAGGAGACTTCCAGGTCCTATGTTGTCGAATAGTCGCATGCCAACTACATTCTGCAGATTGTCGGACAAAAGCCGCTTACGTTGCAAGCTGGTGCCTAACTTACTGGTTCTTAAAAGAATGAAGGAATATAAGCTCAGTATATTATGTCATATTATGTCATATTATGGTCCCTTATTCCCTACTAACCCTGGTAAGCTGATTTAGTGGGGTGTTGTGATGCCTCAAGGGGGGGTCATAATGTGATAGGTTTTCTAATGGGCTATGAATTGCCTGATGTCCTGCCTGTCTGGAAACTCTGTAAACACGGAAACAAGTATACAGCTTCTTCCTAGAAGTTGAGTAAGCAATCAACTGTCTGCAAGCCAGCAAAATCCAGAACCTTAAACTTTGTAAGCCGAAAAGTAAGAGTGGTCGCACAAATACTATACCATTAAATAACTTACGGTCCGCGGAAGCATGTGTCCTTGCATGTGGTTTTTACATGTAAAGTTGCGGTGGGTTCTGTAAGGTCCGGATGATACCTACTTGGAGTTGCAAGTACACTATGTAAGCCCCACTGACCCCGCAAGCTTCACCAAAACTTAGAACCCTAAATGGTAGTTTCTGTTTTATTGCCCATTCCCCTCCTCCCCACAACCAGCAGAATAACCCCAAAAGCCTGTATCTGGGTTTCCATCTGGTGTTCCTGTCTTTCTTGCGCAGCCCTAAGCCCTGAGTTGTAATTAGTTCCCATCTCTATTCCCTACACCATTAACTTCCTGTTTCTTTTACATTCCCTCAATCCTAACCATAAACAGTACTTCCCATTCACTGTTCCGTTCCCTAAACCGATTAGGGAACCCCAAATGAGAAAAACCCTGAATATAGTAGGAATATAAGGCTCCTGATAAATATTTTCCTACTACACTCCGACTATTCTTGGGGTTCCCTGCATGGGGTTCCCTGAATGGGGCATAATCTCCCTTAGGTAGATAGAATATAAGGTATATGGAGATCTTATAGTATACCCAAAGCCATATTCTATCCCTAAACCCTATAAAATACCCAAATCCATATTCCATCCACTTAAGGAGGACTATAATGGTTCAGGAGCCCTAAACCCTAAACCCTAAACTTTACATCCTAAACCCTAAACCTTAAACCCTCAACCCTAAACCCATTGAAGTCTCTTTATACAGCAGACCGAGGGCCTCGTTCAGCGCTGCTTGCGCTGTTGGGGCCAGCGGTGGTGCTGTCAGCATCATCGCCCTGGTCTGGAATGCCTGACTGGATGACGATATTTCGGGATTATGTAGTGGTCATATAGAGGTTATAAAAGGGTTGCAGTTATATTCGGGTTTAGGGTAGTGCGTTTTTTTCACCCCCTCGGACTTTGGGTTTAGAAGCCAGGGTTGAGCTCAGAGTTTGGGATTTAGTGCTTTGGGTTTAGGGTTCAAGTTTGGGCTTTAGAGATGAAGGCCTCATTCATTAGGGTCGTTGCGGGTGGCCAAAAATGCTCTAGCCATTGTAACCAAAAGCGACATAATCTTACTCTTCATTGGACACCATAGCGTCCTCCAATGCAAATACAATCCATCATGGAAGCCTATTAACGCCCTGTATTATCCCCAGTATCTAGTATAGCAATTTCCTCAGGGATCTCGTGCAGTAGCTTCAGTTTTCTTTTCCAATCCCCAAAACGAGAGGCTTGCAAGCACAATAAGAACTGACTTCACGAACCGGAACCTAGCCTCCTCCACACGTACATGGGGCCCATATAAGCTCCTTTCAACATGAAGCCCTGTAAACCCCAGAAACCTTCAACCCTGAAGGCTTTGGGCTGTTATATGTTAGTTTGGGAGAGACTTGGATCTGCCAGAAAATTTTCATAAGGCGTACTGTTAAGGGTTATGTAAGGGTTTAGAGAGGCTAGAAACCAGGGTCTATGGGGTTTAGGGTTTGCAGCGTTTACAGGGCTTGGGGTTCATGGTATTCGGGGTTCGGGGTCTATTGGTGTAGAGTTTTAAGGATTTATGACAGGGTTTTGGGTTTAATCAGTTTGGGGTTACGCGACATCATACTGACTGAGCCTCTTCGGTTAACTGCTTGGGGTTTAGAGTATCCTTAGTTAATACCTACACACGTGCCCAAGGGTTGTAGGGGCAAGAAATACACATATCTCAGACTTTCAAAGGCAGAGGCTATTGTGGGCAAGCAGCAAATTATATATATGCGCCATTGGACAGAACAGAGGACGCAACAGGGAGCAAAAGTTACTTCGGACACCCCCCAACTGTAGTCTGCATAGACCTATAATGAAAATAGTATTTTCAATATTTCCGTAGGGTTAGACTATAATAGAAATTAAGCATAAGTCCTAAGGGCAGTACAGCCAAATCAAGGTGTCTAGTATGAGAGCCCAAATAACTAGTGGCTACCAATATCATGTTGAGGTCTATTGAGCCATTGTCTAAACTCCTAGTATCCCCCTTAATAACCCCTATAGTAGTCCCTATATTATCCCCTATATAACCCCCCTTTAAGGAGTTTAGACTATAGCTCTATTATACCCTATACCCAAATCATTTAGGGAGCCTGGGACCACAACGGCGCCCATCCCCAGAAAACCCCATGCAAGTCAGATTCCGTTCCGCTTCACTTGTTTTTTGGTTTATCTCTTTTCGGGAAGAATGTGTCCCTAAGCCCCTTGTTGGTAACTCTCTATACCTGTGCTACAGTCATTGTAACCAAAATCCCAAGTAGCAACTTATTAGGTACTTAGGCCCTTGGGGATTGAAACCCAAAAGCTCTAAACGCTATAGTCCCCCTGAAGTAGATAGAA
The DNA here is from genome assembly GCA_905231905.1 of Symbiodinium pilosum. Classification (NCBI taxonomy): domain Eukaryota; class Dinophyceae; order Suessiales; family Symbiodiniaceae; genus Symbiodinium; species Symbiodinium pilosum. The sequence goes on from CAJNIZ010022013.1 coordinate 55,343, forward strand.
TATGGGGTATATGGGGATCTTATTTTAATAAACCCAAAGCCATATTCTATCTACTTAAGGGGGACTACAGATCCTTCCGCTGAGCATGATGCTTGGTGGCGGCGGGTCGGACACTCCCCGAGTCATCCAGGAGGGCAGTGTAGTCCTTGGCCAGACTTTTGAGGGGATACACGGTTCAGGGCATTTTAGGGTTTGGGGTTTAGGGGTTTAGGGTTCAGGGTTTTTAGGGGTTTGGGGTTTAGGGTTGTTAGGGTTTAGGGTTCAGGATTTTTAGGGTTTAGGGCCTGGGGTTTCTAGGGTTTCTAAGGATTTGTGCTTGTAGGGTTCAGGGTTTAGTGTTTTGGAATTCAGTGGATGGTATGGGATCTCCTTTGTGGCCACGGGGCTCTGTCTTGCGTGGCAACGGGTGATTGCCTTGGGGTGTTCTCTAAACCCTGAACCTATGGATCTTCAGGTTCTGTCTTTGGGAATCATGTACCGTAGAACCCGGCCATAAAGCCGCTTTCACAAGCACGGGCCTCCATTTTTCAGATTCCATGTTAGTGTGGGGGAGGGTAAGGTTCAGAATAGGCCTTAGAGCTCTGGGGATTTTGTGCCGCACTCGGTACCTACAACGCAGATCTCAACGTTTGGGTGAATTAGTGGGTTCCCCCCGATAAACGTGCATGCGCAAGCTTGATTGACTTGTGAGCTACACATGTCTGCGCGGCGTTCCTCTATGACGTCACTTTTAATTATATGCTCTTTTGTCTCGTCCATTTGGTGCTCCGTTCCTGGCATAGTACCCCTCTGCCATACCATAACAAAACTCCTACTCCACATACCCCAAACCCTTTGAAGTATAACAATCTCAGTTTCCATGCCGCGTTCCATTCTCTTGTGCATTTGATTGTCCTTGATTGGGATAATCTCCTCTAAACCCTATATCCTTACATATCCCCAGAACCCCTAAACGACCCCCAGCTTGGATTTATCTGCTGATGGCCAATGGCCAACGCATGGACTCTGCTCCTACATAGGGGGTATCCAAAATCAACAAGCCCCCATGCAGACCCCAAGCAACCTCAAACCCTATTACAGGGACTCCCCAAAAAGGGCTCCTAATTCCTGGAAATTGCCGAACACAGGTAAGGTACTCTTTGCTTCTCTGCTTCCCCTCCCCCTAATTAATCCCCCCCAATATAAACACGTTGGTGAGAACATGCATTATCGGGGGGTGGCGGGGTCTATTGCAGGTGGAGGGAACTACCACAAATCTAGCTAGAAATGCTGTGGCTCATCCACCAAGCAGTAGCCAGATTTGGGTGTCACCGTGGGCTGTAAATATGATTAAGGTTTCGGTTTTAAGGTAGAGGTCACACTTGTCATTGCCCATGGTGCATGCAGCAAATCTTGCACCACTGAATTATCCCCGAGGTACTGAAATCACCATTATTGCCGCCCGCTAGGGTGTTGCAAGATTTCCTCCATGGGCCCTAAACCCTAAACCCCGAACCTTAAACCCCCCACCCTGAACCCTAAACCCCCAACCCTAAGCCACTACCTTCTTGCTAATCCTTCTGAGGTCCCAACGCCCGCCCGCGGCCTACAGGGCCCCTGACCTAGGTCTTCAGGCTGCTGCGGGGGGGTTGCGGTTGAGGTTCAGGGTGCAGGGTTCAGGGTTTAGGGCTCATGTAGGGTTTAGGGGTTCAGGGCTTATAGTTTTAAATCTAGGATTTAGGGCTTATACAGGGTTTAGGGTTCGGGGGGTAAACGAGGTTATATAGGGAGTTTTAATATGGGAACATGAGCACACAAGCTTCTACTGAGACACGGGGTTACGGGTTACGTACTGAAGGGGCCTGAACATTCACCAACATTTGAGGTCTATCAGGTACCCTAAATCCTAAATCTAATACAAGCTTCTACTGAGACACGGGGTTACGGGTTACGTACTGAAGGGGTCTGAACATTCACCAACATTTGAGGTCTATCAGGTACCCTAAATCCTAAATCTAATCCCTCTTCTCTCTACCAGCAACGGTGCGCGCAGGGTTCCAGGTTCGGTGTCAACTTGATGCCCCTCCGTCGCAATGAGGCTGCAGCAGCTTTATGACTCCTTATGCGAGCCGACGTACCTAACCAAGGAAGGCAAAATGCCAGCCTAAGCAGAAGGTACCCACGCGGCCGTGCACACTGTGCTGTGCGCATACAGACGCACATGGTACTGGAACTAGGCTAATGCTTGGATTCAGCACTAGAGCTCTGCAGCTACGGGCCAGCAAATTCATGTCGATCTGGGCAGTTGGTTTCCAGTTTCTTTTTCAGACGCATTGCAACTACAGATCTCAAGCTTCAGCATGTTCGTCTGTCTGCCTACATCTTTTTTGGGACACATGCCTCTGAAGCTGGCTGAGCGCTTCCAGACTTTGCTGTGAGCGACACCCTTTCCCTCCAGCCTCTTCAAAGAATTTCTGATAACGGGTTGTCATCATTGATCATGATAGGATCGGGGTGGGATCTGCATTTGCTGATTGAGGTTTCCAGGCTTGAAGCCTTGGCTTTCAGAGGTTAAAGAGATCTCGAGAGGATTACGTGGGTCTCTATAGCAACACTATGTAGGGTATCTGAGCCACGCAACCCCTTGCAAGCTCAAACCTGAATCTCCCCAGAATCGCCAATCTTTGAAAATACTCACAGAATTGCAACATGGACATCCTGATGTACAAAGCCCTCTCTGTGTCCCCTGAATATCAAAGGCCTACATCCTGAATCCCAAGCCTGCCAAACCCCGATGCGTCTGAAGGAATCCGTAAAGGCGGGGTTATCTAAGGGGTTACATATGGGACTCTTATAGGCGTTAATAAAGTGGTTTTTAGGAGTTCAGACTATGGTCTAAATAAGTACCGCATTATCTTGAAGTCCATCGAAGTACCCTGCAAAATAACTATGCACAGAATGAAAAAGCATAATGTTGGTGACGTTTAAACCTCTATAGTGAACTTCCTACGCAACTTGGACCAAGCTCCATTTCAGTTTACAAGTTGTTTTGCATGTTGATTCGTTCCTGGGCGAATATCCCTACATACCCTATATAACCCGATGTATCCCCCAAGCCCTGAACCAAAACCCTCATCCCTAGATCCAAAACCCCTAGACTTACGTCCTAAACTTCCTGAGCAGCTTGGACCAAGGTGCAGGAGAGCGTTCACGCTCTTCTCGTTCCCTCCGCTCCTGGGGCGAGGTCGAAGACTAAGACAGTTAAGCTTTAGGGGTTTAAGGTTTATACTTTAGGTGGACCCCCCACCCAGTAACAGTGACTATAAGGGATAGTAGGGATTATATTCGGGTCCTCGTATATTCCTTTTATACCACTATTACAGGGTGGGGGGTCCTCCTAATTTATACTCCCATAGAACAAGGCACCGTCCATCCTCGGAGGGCTTAGGGCAAGAACAGGGAGATAGGGGCAATACAAACTCATAACTCATTGTTTCATTCAGGGGCGGGGGTTTTGTTTTGAAAAGAGGAGGTGATAACCACATCACTCCTGCCTTGCTTGACTAGATATCATCGCTTCCACCGAATGACAAACACCGGCCATTCCCTATTCCTATATACGTCTGCCAAAACATGTAGGGTCTCTTAGGACAATACTAATTATGTCCGGGAGCGAGTGGTGTTTGATATTAGGAAGAGCGGATTACTTAGCTTTGAGCCAGGTCGGGTGGAGATTTCAAGATGATTTGCCCGGGGGCGAAGTGAAACTTCGAGTTTAAGTTGTGAGTATGCGGCATCCAGATTCTCGTGCACAGGTCCCAATGGAAGGCATGACCCTTCTCCTGGCCAAACAGAGCTACATTGACACTTGCAAGTTTCTTTATGCATGGCTACTTGACGCATAGCTGGGCCGTATCATGAAAGCGATAGGGGCCTGCCCCTTTGGCGTCATCCGTAGGTCACAATTAACGTTCGCCCGAATGGGTTTTGCGCCAGTATGTAGCTGCTGTCGGTAGGTAGAACTCTTGACCCTGGGCCGCCAGCACCTCCGGGATTTACTCTTTCGCTTCTTCTTCTCAAAACCCATGTAAAGCAACCAAGACTCAATCCCTAAAACCTACACAGTCCTGTAGCCCTTTGAAGGATGTTCAAGGGATCTACCGGGATCGTATAAACCATGTTTATCGTGCTATAAGTTATAACCAGCCTGAAGGTCCCTCAACCAAATCTGTAAATGCCTTTTTTCAAACCGGACTTGAGCGACTGAGACCTCTGTAGATCCCGAACCCTAAACATCCCCATTTACGGCTTAACTTCCACAGCTAGAATCTGGGAACCAAGGTTCAGACTTAGGGTCTAGGGAGTCTAGGATTCCTAAACCCTACTCAAACCCTTGCTCCTCCTCTTCAGACTTCTTTGGGGGCTGCCAGTTGACTTCAATGGTGTTGGCACCAGTCTTACCTCGGTAGGGATCCTGTCGTCCCAGGACTACTTTTTCTTGGTTTAGGCTTCATGGCGCTATAGTCCTCCTTAAGTAGATAGAATATGGGGTACATGGGGATCTTATTATAGAACATACCCAAAGCCATGTTCTATCTATTTAAGGGAGGACTTTTAGGGGCTTGGGCTTGGGGGCAACAATGGTGGCCATGCGGGTAACAGGTGCAACTGGGCAACAATGTCGACTTTTGGTCTGAACGTGCCACGCAGAGCGAAGGCTTCAAATGGACGATTTTGGCCAACAAGTTTATTACTAAAACAGGGGCTACTTCAAACACATCTTTATATTGGGGTTTGTGAGAGTGCCTAAACCCTAAACCGTGCGAATGTGGTAGGAGCTCCAGAGATATGTAGAGATTACACAAGGGTCCTTGCAATGCTTGATACAAGCGTTAGGGGTTTTGGGGAAACCCACATCCTTCATTGGTGGACCTCAAGAAAATAGGTTCCGTAAATTGGAAGGAGGCCGTGTCTGGGGGTACCTACAATGAGGATTCATGTTTCAGTGTATAGGTCTGTGTTGGAGCCCCCCTATGAGATGGAAACCACAGCAATGCTGGATTGATGGAATGATTCTCTTCAACTTCCTTAGCTCGTCCAGAGGACGGTTCATACAGTTGCTGGCGGGTGGAAATGGCACACCAGGTGGAAGTTTAAGATTATGTGCCCTAGACTTGCCCTATGCAAGCGCTGTCCGCAGCATCTTCCATAGCCAAACGTGTCCAAGGTAGACGTGCTTTGTAGTGTTCGCAATTGCTGGGCTACGTTGAGGTTTGGGAGCTGTCTGAGGTCCAGAATAATGCCATGCTGAAGCAGAAGCGCTCATACCCAAAATGCAGAACATCAGATAGTTGGTGTAGGGATCGTGCCAGAGGTAGGGGATAGGACTCCACGTACTTGGGTTCAGGGCAAGTTTTGTTTTTTCTGTTACTAGGGGACGTCCAAGAAAACCATCGAGCATCAACAAGGCCACATGCATAACAATCACTGCAAGCAGCGAACTAGGGGAGGAACCGAAGCAGTAATCAGGAAGTCCTGCGAATCGAAAATCTCAATACCATCCCAGCCTCCCTATGGCCCTGAATAACCCCAGCAATGTAACTCCACACAACCCCTGCAATTCCTTAACACTGAACACCGAAGCCTGCACCGTGTGGCGGATTACGCCCGCCTAGCTTACGAAAGCTGTCGCCCTTTCTAATCCCCTTTCAACCCAGACTACTATAGGGGCCAAAATAATTACCAATTTCATTTTGAGGTACCATATACTAGAATTATACAAGGAATATGGAACCATAATATTGGTAATTATCAAGGCCCCCATACACAACCTGGGCTTCCGGCCATTGATCATCTCTTCCTAAGCCAGGATTCAGGGTTCAAGGTTCAGCAAGCCTGAAAACTTGCAGCCTCGAGTACTGAAGGGGCCAAAACAAAGACCTCTTGGAGGATCTAGAAAGTAGAACCCCGATTATGGTACCCTATACTACTGCTGGGCAATGTCTAGGAACCCTTAAGGGGGCTCTACTTTCTAGATCCGCCCATGGGTCTGGGAATAGCTTAAGGCTGAATAATGATCATTAATGCCAATCCAAATTGGAAAATAAGATGGAAAATTAATAGACTTGCGGTTCACGTTTTGGTTGAACAGGGACGTGTCGTATCAGGAAGCCATAATAATAGCTAACATTTGTTTGAGGTCTGCTTGAGATACCCTCTACCATGATTACACAGACTCTAGAATCGTGAGATAGGTACTCATTTAAGCCACTACATTACAGGAGTCGAGAGATGGCACATCATGGGTATCACTGCGCGCCCTGAACCATAAACCTATAGGCTGCCCGCTCTTAATGCCAAAAGAAGGCTGTTGATTGGCTCTGCTGGCTGATCAACTACTACGGTATGGTGACCTGATACAAGAAATTAGTAGGAGTGACTTCATAAGAAGACTTCGCAGGGTTATAACCAGGCGACACTATGACCTCAACCCTCAACCCTAAACCGCGCAGACGAAGGGCAGGAAAACACGCTGTCGCGACGTTCTCAGAAAGCAGGAGCAGAAGACATCTCAGCACCCTAAAACCCTAAACTCAAAGCAGCTGCGGGCATAAATTATTGACCGCTCCTGCTTATGATCACTCTAGCAACGCCTACATTCCCACACCTAGGTATCCCCGATGAAAAGCTTGTCTCTTGACTGGGGTGTATATTGCGTTTTGCTCTATCAAATTGTTGTGTAGCAGGTTTTGCGGAGGGTCTTGCGAAGGGCGTGATTGTCGTTGGCGCCGCGACGGAGAGTCGCAGCATTATACAGTTTAGGTGTGCATTTGCTGCGATGATCTGGCTATGAGATCTGCCCAACTATGAACCCAAATCGCCAAAGAATCCCACAAAAGCAAACCCTCCATAAGAAGACTCGTATTACGTTGGGGAATTCCTGCGGGTTCCATCTGTTGGATCCCTCAGGGATTCTGGGAAGTTGCCCTTGTAAAGCCAGTTCAGGGTTTAGAGCTGAGGTTTGGGGTTTAGGGTCGCTAGCGCCTCTTATTTCCACCCATGGCCGAGATCAAAATTGAACATGCGCCTTCTTACGGGGCCCGCAAAAAGGAATCCCTAGCTTTCTGGAAGAGCTATAGTCTAAACTCCTAGCATATCCCTTTTAAGCCCTATATAATGCTCCCCTCTGTAACCCCATTAAGGAGCTTAGACTGTAGCTCATATAATTCCGCAAGCTTCCAACATCTGAACTTTGCTCTGTCGCCGAGTTGCATTTGAACCTCTCCCACGGTTATTGCGGCCGCCTTTCCCAACACCCCCAAGAGGATCCAACAGAAATGTATCCCAAGCAGTGGATCCCAGAGTTCCTTGTTTGGGATCCCTTAGCCCTAAACCCTATGTTTGGGATCCTTTGTGGGAATCTGAGTTTGGGCTGGGCTTGACTGGATACTGGAGCCTGTGCGTGGGCTGAGGTCTACACGGGCTTAGTAGGGAATAAGGAAATACATTCTACGGGGGCCACGGGGGGGGGGTCATCTGATTAATGTATTCCCTTATTATTACTTTCTGACAACCGGCAAGTCTAGGCATAGATACGGCTAAAAATGAGAGGACCTGACCTAAAACAGTATGTTGCGAAGGGTCCAGGCTCTGCATGTTCAGTTCAGGGTTTAGGGTTTAGGCTGTTGTAGCAGCGGGGGTTGGAATTGACAAATCTACAAGGTGAGAGTGTTGAACAACGCCGAAAGCCAGCGTCTCCCGATGCATGCTGCCTTCGCGGTGCTCCCTTCCCTTCCTGCTCGATTAGGCCGTAAACCCTCCGGTCAACGTCTATTGAACCTTTGTAGCCCCATGATTCTTACCAACAGAGTGCCTATAACACGCCGAGAGAAGAGCATACTTGCGAGACAAGCACATGGTAGCGCTATATTCCTTACTATTGGGGCTTCCAGAATGGCCCACCGACTTTTTGAAAGCCATTTACCTCTGTATATCCGTACAGTACCCTATAACCCCTAGCAAGGGCCCCGATTTTTTCCGGAAACCCCTCATCCCCTGTAAACTGCTATAGAAGCCTCGTTTCAATCTTGTGTTCCATCTTCTCTTCCAGATGATTCTCCGTTCTTGGGGTGAGATCCCTACACCCTAAACCCTAAATGGTAGCTTCTATTTTCCTTTGAGTTATCCCTATGTGAGCTATAATCTTAACTTCTAGTATCGCCCTCAATAAGCTCGGTAATACTCCCCGCCTATACAACCCCATTAAGGAGCTTATAGACTATACCTCCCTAAGCCCTAAACATATAACCCGTATAGAGTAGAGAGTCCCTACAACAGCACTCATCACCAGACTTTGCCTCGGTTGTTGCCCTTGCGTGAAGACTTTCCGCCTCACCGAGCACTGCCAAGATGAAAGGACCAGGGGATTCCAAAAATTGGGTGGTCCCTTTGTTGGGGTCCCCACAGTGAGGATTATGATTAAGGATTGCAGCATATAGGGATCTTGATTGAGGTCACGTGTGTATTCAAAGTAGCACTTGCGGTTGATACGATTACTGATTGGCGGCCAGGTGTGCGCTTCCCACACCACAGGGGCTGATGGAATAAAGCGCGCTGGACAGCGAACACAATTTTGACAACCCCGGTATAAGAATTAGTCGATTTACGGGTCTCTGGCTACCCGTTTAAGGATGGGGATGGGCAGTCTGTACTTACCCTCATGCAAGAGCTGCTAAAACTACCGCGAAGTAGTTTTTGGTAAATTTAGCCAACCGAAAGGTTGCAGCTTCCAGAAATAAAGCCGATCCCACCCTGTCTCTACGAGTGCGGGTAGCGGTAGCCACCGTTGCACCCACAAGTACGACCACGTCGGACACACTTCCTCTGGGATTTCCTCTGTGACAGCAATGACGACAAACAGACGGCGCTTGAACTGGGTGAATTGGGTTGCTATTGGGGAAAATTAAGTTACCATGATATGGTCGAGTGATAAATCAACGGGCTTCCTTATTATAGTAACTTAGTTGGATTTCCTCAACAGCAAGCCAGTCAAAGTGGCATGTCTGAACATCATGGGTGCCTCTTCGGAGGCTCTTACCGCACACAAAACTTCTTGCGGCCAGAATAGCAGGCGCCGTTACGTTACATTGTTCACGCTAAGCAAGTCCCTGCACACGAGGCCCCTTCCCTATCTCGCGATTCTGAACAAAGCTACAAACATCTCATTACAGCTCCTCGTGCATGCCATTTCAAACCCTAACATACCGAAATCATTTCATGATGCGCCTTTTTCCCATGCATGTCACGAATGGGAGCGAGGGCTACTAGCACAAAGCCAGTCGTGGTATTCAACTGCATGCATCCACAAATCGCGGTCCAGGATTTCGGGCTTGGGCTCATATAGGTTCCTGATTTGACTTTCCCAAATTGAGGGTGTAGGTGCTGTGATGGAATGGATTGTGGGACGGGATCTTTCCAAGATTGCATGTACAAGCCTCTTTGGATCTGTTGCTTAAGTATCCATGCCAGGATCGTTATTTTGGTAAAGCTACTTGAAAGCTTCAAAGCTACCATGTGTGCTGACGGGATATCTGCAGGCATTGCCTCGCGCAGTCTCTAGAACGCATGGGATTTAGCCAGCGAATTTCTGCGCTTCACTACTACTACTGCTACTACTACTACTACTACTACTACTACTACTAGGCATACTTGTGGTATTTGACGACTCTTTTTTTTGTGCTTCTTTGTCTGAATATGACAGCCGCCATGCACACTTTCACTGCTATTTACAACATTTTTTGTTTACGGAATCTGTTATTTAGTTGTTTATCTTCTTCCAATTGCGAGTCAGGATTTTTTGTCCTGTTTTTTGCATTGTTGCGGTCGAAGCAGCCTGAAGTACTCGTATTTACAGTACATTTGGCCATTGGTACGTTTTCTGAAAGTCCGCTTTTCCTGGATTTTTTAAGAGCTCTGTTTTTGTGCCCTTGGACGAATTCACTGGTATTTGCAGGGTTTCGTAGCTTTTTCCGGCTTGATCTATTTTGACCAAAAACGCTTTTTTGGATTTTTACGGATTTTCACGAGTTTTGATAGGTTTTTTTTCTGTTTGGTGGGGGGGGGATGGGGGAGGGTAGGGGGGGATAATTACGCCCAGAAGGAGTTGAGGCATGGGAAATTAGAAAGGATTCTAGGCACAGCAAGCTCCGAAGGAAAACCTTTCGCACCTTCGCCAAGTCTCGTCCTTCACATGTACTGGAACATGTATTATTTAGATTTGAAACCCTCAGTAATTACGCCCATAAGGACTTGAGGCATGGGAAGTTAGAAAGGTTTTTAGGCACAGCAAGCTCCGAAAGAAAACCTCTCGCACCTTCGCCAACTCTAGTCCTTCACATGTACTGGAGCATGTATTATTCAGGCTTGAAACCCTCAGTACTTACACGTCCACAAGGACTTGAGGCATGGGAAGTTAGCAAGGATTTTAGGCACAGCAAGCTCCGAAAAAGACACGTTACACACCCTTGCAACCTTAGGCTAACAGGAAGGCACAAATGATACTTAGCCTATACTATTGAGGATTGTAAGGGTAGCAAGAACACGCAATAATACTTGGCCTACGTTATCGAAGGTTACAGGCGAGGGCTTTAACGCAAACAATAAAG
>CAJNIZ010022024.1:0-15446 GCA_905231905.1 Symbiodinium pilosum
GCGCGGCGCGCCGCCCACGACCTCCTGGGTCGAGGCGCGACGCTTGCAGCTGCAAGCCCTAAGCCCTAAACCCTAAACCCTTAACCTATCAATATTCTGCGCGAGCACCCAGTTGCCCCTTAGGGTTTAGGGTTCAGGGTCTAGGGTTTAGGGACCCTGCAAATGAGCATCATGTAGACCTCCAATGACAACCTATACACGCAGTACTTTGGGACCGAAGGCCATTATGACAGAGGCCTGCCCCTATGAACATCCTCCCTTAGCGCAGCGGTGTGTAGGGGTAGCTCCACGTTGATAAGCCCCATATTTACTATAATCTAAACTCCTGAAAGCTTAAAGGGGGTTATATAGGGGATCATTTAGGGTTTAGGGTCTAAACTCCTTGAAGGGGGGCTATCTAGGCGAGTACTACAGGGGTTATTAGGAGGGATACGAGGAGTAGACTATATCTGATATGCTGCACATGGTACACGCTAGATGATAGGAACCCCCACGGAGGCATGTTGTAGGCGGTGAGTCGTCGGAAGCCTAGATCTTAAACTCAATCGCCCCAATGTGATAGGCGGTGAAGCCTGGGGATGAGCATAAACTGCGTCAAGCCGAGAAGGACATGCGCCGCAGGGCTGCTCTAGGACTCGCTAACGAATCATGGGTGATTGGGTGTAGGGTTTGGGGTGTAGTGTAGGGCCTGCAGGGTGCATGAGCAGAAAGACCTCAAAGGACGTTCACTTCACGAGAGCTGCCCAACCTTGGACATGGAAATTTTTTAGAGGTGGCACATCCCAGAGCTGCTTAACATAGTCCTATACATGCAAGTCATCATATGCAGGCTTCTGATTGAGAAGCCAACGCTAAACCCTAAATTCTAAACTCAAAAAGGCGTACCTACCCTAAAAACCCTCAGGATGCATGGGGATCATGAACGGGTTCTCGCGGTCCTATGAGTAGTATTTTATTTGGGGGTACTATGGTACCCACTATAGAGTAAGATGATATCCTCCTTCTGGGTATAGTATTTTATATAAGGAATATACTCTTTCCTGGTATAAACACAAAAAAACACTACTCCTATGAAACCCTAAACCCTAAACCCTCAAAAAACACTGCTCCTACTTGGAGGAACCTTGGGCTTAGTTTCTGTAACGGTTGGATTCCTAACCCCAGGCGGTGTAGGGTTTAGGGTTTAGGGTTTAGGGGTTTAGGGGTTTGGGGTTTAGGGTTTAGGGTTTAGGGCAGCTTACCCCAGTGAAAAGTAGGGTCAGGAGCCCAGTTGTAAGTTCTTGCCAAATTCCTTTTTTTAGCTTCGAATTCAAAGTAATTCTCAAGACAGCCGCCAAATCCCCTTATAGTCCCACAAAATTGGGGTCCCTGGGTGCCCCCTACCCTAAATTAACCCCAACCCTTAAACCCTAAACCCTACACCCGAAACCTTAAACCACCCCCCTCCGCCCCCCCAAAGAATCTAAACCCCAAACCCTAAACCTGAAAAACCTTTGGAGCAAACCTTGAGTAAGTTCAGGTCAGCTGCTTCAAGAGCCCAATTTGACGCTCAGCTGGAGGATTCTGGAGAGCCAACATGAACTGCGCTCACGGAAGGCCGCGCGCTTTAGGGTTTAGAGGTTGGGGTTTTAGGGTTTAGGGTCAGGGGTTTAGGGTTAGGGGTTGGGGGTTTCGGGTTAGGGTTCGGGGCTTTGGGGGTTGCGAGTTTAGGGTTTGGGGTTTTAGGTTTAGGGTAAACCCTAAACCCTAAACCCTGCGATCGCGGAAGGCGCCCCGCCAGCCTTGCATTTAGGGCTTAGGGTTTAGGGCTTTGCTGTCTAGGGCTTGGGGACGAGGGTTAGGATTTAGGGTTTCCCATGTGGAGCTTTGCATCATACGCCCTAAAGCCCTAAACTCTCACCCCTGGACCCTAAACCCTAAACCCTAAACCCTCAAGTCATCATGTTTCAAGCTTAAGCTCCAAACCCCTGAAACCTTGGTGTGTCCACCTTCTTCACATGAGAGAGTTTCTCAAAATGAACTGTAGTCTAAACTCCTTAGAGGGGGGTTATATAGGGGATTGTATAGGGTTTAGGGTTTAGGGTTTAGGATTTAGGGTTTAGGGTTTAGGGTCTAAACTCCTTAATGGGGGTATGTATAGGGGATTATATAGGGGACTACTATAGGGGCTATTTAGGGGGATACTAGGAGTTCAGACAATGGCTCACATGAGAGAGTTTCTCAAAATGTCCCGTAAAGAGCCCTTAATCGGGAGCCTCCCCCCATAATCCCATTAACACCCTTTAGATCCCTAGGGTCCCGAAAGCCACCCCCTTTTCCCTACGCCACCCGAAGCCCTTAACCCCAAACCCCTAAGCCCTGTGAGGCGAGCCTCGTCTCCAAGTGCGAAGCCGTGCGAGCGGCGTTGAATGCAGCGCTCGATTGCTCAGGGGGCGAATTCCGACTCAGAAGCGAGGTGTCTCGGACGTTGGGGGTTCCATTCAGGGTTTGGGGTTTAAGGTTTTGGGGTTCATGGGTTTAGGGTTTAGTGGGGTTGTATAGCGGTATCATGTAGTTTCCATAAATGGGGGTAACAGAATATAGACCCCGAAATACTACAATCCTTATTAGTATTGGGCCCCCAAAAGCGTGAAAAGGGACCCCTCCGTTTTTTTGGAAACCCCGAAGTAGGGCGGTATTTCAGATATAATTAACCGTAAACAGGTTTTGGGGTGCAAATACCACAAAGTAAGTTGGCAACTTCGCATAGCATCCATTAGAAATGATTGTAAATCTCTATATAGGCCCCTTCTCGGGGGTCTGTGGAAGATACTTGCAAAGATGCCGCAGGGTTTAGGGGTGTTGCAGTTAAGGTTTGGGGCTGAGGGTTCTGCGTTTACGCTTTAGGGGTTTGCTGTTTAGGGTTTGAGGTTTCAGGAGTGGGCCAAGGTTTATTTCCTTCGTCTGTGAAAGGTTTACTGTCCCTCATTGCAGCATCATATGGGAGTATCTCAGCAGTATCCTCAATGGTGCATCCCAACATAATCTCAACGTGTGGGAGTTTGCCAAAATTAGGGGTGCCTTTCGGGGCCTCCATAATAAGGATTATAGTATATTGGGGTCTACATATAGAGACTGAGGTCCTCCAGGGTACCCTCTTCCAGAAGCCTCCCCTAAGCGTCCAAGGCAAATAATAGGGTTTTAGGGCCCAAATACTCGGTATTTTGGCCCCAAAACCCTACTATTGGGGTCCTTGGACCCTTAGGGCTCCATGCATTTTCCTCCGGCTACGGCCGCTCCAGTTCTGAGGTGGCGTTTGTCATTCGAGCGTACCTCGTCTGCAGTTCAACTGCCGCATGTGCCCTCCCTTACACAAACATGGAAGCTGAGGACTTGTAAGTACGCACTAGTCCTTGGTTCTTAAGATCTAGGGATGGGAGCTCATCCTTTTTGTGTTGGTTGGGGTTATATCGGGTATATACTAGCGCTATATTAGGGCTATATTGGGGCTATCTTAGGGTTATATTGGGGTTGTTTTGCGCTTCCCCTGTTAGTTTGGTTGAGGATCAGGCTGTGAAAGAGCTTGATGTTTTGCAGCCTCTCGCCTCAACCCGCACCGCCTCGTTGTCGGGGGTCGTCCGCACCGACGAGGAAGACATTGTGATTAGTTGAGGGTTTCGGGTTTAGCTTATTATTCTTGATTCTGCTATAGTTGTGTTTATTTCTGATCATGAAGGCCCAAAGTTTACTCTGTGCTCGTATTCTCAATGTCATCATCATTACTCAGATCTTGCTGTTATCAATGCTCTTGCCGCTGATCTAAATGGTGCTTCAGGCAGTGGATCCCCCCTTCCTGTGAAAGGAATATTCCTTCCTCCACCCCCTTTAGCAACACCCGGTATGCCCTAAACCCTAAACCCTAAACTCTAACCCTAAACCAAGCTTCCCTTCTCCCAGACGTCTCGGAAGGTCCAATAGTTGAAGCTCCGGTTTCCCCATCATTGTTTAGGGTTTAGGGTTTAGGGTTCCCAATGTCCCAATGTAATCGGTCATGGGCTCACCTTTCGGGGGTTCTTTTTTTTTTTTTTTTTTTTTTTTCCGTTCAGGGTTTGTTTCAGGTTTCAGGGTTGGAGCCCGCTAGCTGGTGGATGACTTTGGTAAGTAGGCTGGTCTGCTTCAAGGTTCAGGACTCTGCAGACACCCTAAACCGTTTAGGGTGTTGGGTTTAGGGACCCTAAACCTAACCCTAAACCCAAACCCTAAACCATTCAATCTTTCAGAGTTCGTGATGAAGGAAGTTCGGCTCAGCTTGCTGAGTCTGCATCCTAAAGCTTGAACCCTAAACTAATTACCGTGAACCCTAAATCCCAAACAAACCTAGGCCCTGAAACCTGAACCCTAAGCCTGAACCCTAATCCTAAACAAACCTAGGCTCCAAACCCTAAACCCTAAGCCCTATACCGCAAGCCCTTGTACTGGAAGTTTCCTTGACAGTCCCATGCCAACTGTCACGCAGGTACTTGTCATTTACATGCGGAGGACCTACTGTCGGAGCCCAAATACATAGCGGGGTGTAGGGAACCAATGTCCCTTTTGGGGTGTATTTGTGGTACCCTCTACCAGAATTATACAACAATCTCGGACTATAATATTGGAAAGTATCTAGGCCTGTGTATGATTTGGACTGCTTCTGAGCGAGCGCTCTATCACGGGTTTCAGCGAGGCGTTCATTATCTTTTGGCATTCCCTCCGTGATCGTACATTTGACACATTGACAGGGCCCTTAGAAACACACAGTGACAGGACCTTCCCCATGTTGGGAAGTTGAAGCTGAACAGCTGACGTGGCCTTGCACACAAAGCACCTCCCCTACGCATGCACATGCTCCAAACATTACTACATGTCTTTCTACATACGTCGATATTCGAAGGCCTCCAAATGCAGGGAAGCATGACACTGCACAACCAAATAACAAGTAAAGTTGAGAATAGACGCCGCCCAGACCTGAAACAAAACACACGTGTTCAACTTCTGGGAGAATGGATGGCAAGAATAGCCCTAAACCCTAAACAGTAGCTTCCATTTTCCTTTCCATCATCCCTATATAACCCCAATATACTATAGTAGTTTCCAGTTTCTTTTCCATTATCCCTAAATAAATCAAATATACTATAGTAGTTTCCATTTCCTTTTCCATTATTTCTATATCACCTCAATATACTATAGTAGTTTCCATTCCCTTTTCCATTGTCCTTACATAACCCCAAAGATGCTATAATTAGTAGCTTCCATATTCTTTTCCCTTATCCCAAAA
Organism: Symbiodinium pilosum; assembly: GCA_905231905.1. NCBI lineage: Eukaryota > Dinophyceae > Suessiales > Symbiodiniaceae > Symbiodinium > Symbiodinium pilosum. Next base: position 5,294 of record CAJNIZ010022024.1, read on the forward strand.
GAAGCATAACACCTGAAGCAACCTAAAGCGCAGCACCATGCACGTTGACCGCAGTGATTAAAAGGGTTGAAATGGGAACCTCAAAGAGGGAACCCCAAGAATAAAGTAGAAATGTAATGGAATATAAGGAGCCTGGTAACCTGGTAGGTATATTCCTAGTATATTCCTACGATATTCTTGGGGTTCCCTGTTTGGGGTTACCAGTAAAGTCCCTCTAGTGAAGCAAGGGGAACCATCACACGCACAAAGTGGTAGTCCAATAGGCATTAGGGGATACAGGTGCCCATTGGAGTAATATTAGGGCCATATTGGGGTTATATCGGGAAAATGGAAAATAACATGGAAACTACAGACTATAATGGATTCTATAAGTTTAGGGCCTAGTGCTTATTAAGCCCAATAAGCAGCTGGTACATGACTTCGCTTTTGAAGGGCAGTTGTATGGTTTGGTGTTTAGGCTTAGCGTCATCCTTCACTGAATCGCATCGAAACATGGAGCCCCGAACGGATGTTCCCGCCCATCCCAGGGTCCCATGTATTTGTTCGACTGAGGGACTGTACCCTAAACCACCTAAACCCCTAAACCTCAAAAACCCTACACCCTAAATCCCTGTACCCTGAACCCCTTGTTTCCCAATTCTGGCAACCAAAGCCTGACACCCAGGTCCTGACTCCAGTAGGTTGAAGGCACAGCGTAGATCAGCATCGTGGGTGTCCTTTACTTATTGGCATAAGGGAACATTATCCCTCTGTCATAGGGTTTAGGGTTTAGGGTTAGTAGGCAATAAGGGAATGTAATCTCTATGAAATCCCTAAATGATACGTTCCCTTCTTCCCTACTACTCCCCAGTAAGTTTGCTGGCTTGGGGTTGAAGGCTTATGGCCTTGGGGTCTGTGATGTTCTTGGAGCAGGGTTCAGGAGGTTGCTGCCAAAGGACTTGTTGAAGTAGTGTCCACAGTGGCTGCACTTCCGGCTGAGGCGAGAAAACATGTGCAGGATGAGCAGCTAGCACCCTGTTTTTATTCTAGGCAATGTCGTGCCAGCATCTTGTTTGGCGAAGCTACTCCAATCTACCCTGCACATGGACTTCTTGCTGAGGCCAATTTTCTTGCGCTGTTCGAAGTTGTTACACTAGTTTAAATCCACGCCAAGAGTTCTGAACCTCTAGACCATGGCGGTGAGCGTTCCAACCCAAGGTAACCAACGGCTCTCAAGTTCTGAAGCCGTCTTCGCCTCAGGGACATGTTCGGGCAAGGGAGATGTCTTTCTTACGAGGACGACCTCTAAACCCTAAACCCTAAACCCTAACCCCTTAGCCCCTAAACCCTAACCCCCTTAGCCCCTAAACCCTAGTATTACTGGCGGACCTCGGAATTGGCTGTAAGTTGGCTTTCCGCTTTGCGGAGGACAAGTTGGACGCCCATGCCGCGGCCACCACCGTTCAGTAAGATCACGCTGAAGCAGACACTAGATATCACACAACTGCTTGTATTGGCTGCATGCAGCAGAAAGGATATCTGACTAGCGCGGTTTGCTGCGTTGTGAGGACCACACATTCTTGCATGCAATCTCATTAGAATGTTCTGCCTGACTGTGTGGGAGAGACGTGAATTCCCACAGGAGTGCCGTTGTCTCGCTTTGCGCACAAGACGCGAAGTCTGACCAGAGTGCTCTGTCTGGCCGAGATCTCAGTACGGGGTATTCCTTGTAGAGCCTAAGCCCTAAGCTCTAAACAATCTTCCGCAGCATCAACCATGAGCTGCGCTTTAAAGTTGTAACAATGTAATCCCCAAACCTGCTGCTCATTCTCAGGGAGCGGGGAGGTTGACATTTTGTGGGTGGAGGGGCTTTCGTGTTCCCTGGTGGGGCTGGGTTCGTTGGACTTGGTTTAGACTCGGTCGTTCCTTGGCATTCACGAAGCTCAGCATCCATACCCACTCAGTAACTAACCGCCCTTGAAAAGAGTAGTTCCCCATCCACCTTTCAACCCTCATGCCTGCAATTCTGTTTAGGTTGCTCAGTCAGTAGGGCTACTGAAGCATTGCATAAACACCTGAACCCCAAACCCTAAGCCTTCAAACTCAATCCCTGCCTATGCATTCCACCCACCGCAACAATGTAAAAGAACATGGTTCCTACAATTAGGGCTTAGGTGTTCGGGCTTAGAGAACTAGGGTTTTGGGCTTAGAGTCTCCACATCTCGAAACTTCAACCCAAAAAATGGGTAGACGAACTCACAACTGTTGGTACGTTTTTGCTGGCAAGCATCGCTGAGATTCTCGAACGGGCCTTTGAAATGGCGTACTGTGCTTTGGCACGGGATATAGAAGGCTGAATGATTCGGATAAGATTTTGGGGTATACGGTCGTATACTTGAATGGTTATGAAGAAATAGCACTGGTAATGAGTCAGGCTTTTACATTCTGCCAAGTTTTCATCTCATGTGCTTCAGACCTTGACAGGTGTGAATGGGCTGCATCGGCGGAACGCCGCCCCTACGCCTTTTTTTGATGCAGTAGAAAAGGAGTTTGGATCACCCATGATAGAACAGCGAAAGCACGCAAATGCGTCATCATCTCGTTGCAAGGAGGCAACACGCAAGCTTTCCCAATTGCTGAAACTGCAGGCGTTGAGGTAGGGGTCCGTGTGTCAACGGTCCAAACTCGATCTTCAACTGCGTTTGGAAGTTGTGGAGTAGGACTATTACAAGTACATGCTTTGAGCCCTGATTTCGTGCAGCGCCCGCAAGCGAGTCACCAGTAACAAGTTCAAACAAGTACTCGTTGGGTAGCTGTGGAATCATTGGCACACTGCCTAAGCTACTAATGCCTGCCCGTGACTCCTTTGCGCCACACCTTCGCCTTTTCGCGACTCCCACTTGGACCTTACCCCCTGCCCCTGTCCCTTCCTCTTGGCTACTTTATTCTCCTGCCCTCCACCACCTGGCCCTTGTCTATCGTCTCAATTACTCAAAGCTACATCCATACGGTGGATTCGAGACTGATACTCCCTCAGGCTTCTAGATTCCATTGCATCGATCGAACCGAGCAGCCAAACACCCCCCCCTAAAGAGCCCTAAACCCTATAACTGCCCTAATCTTACCTAAGAACTCTTTGTAGCTCCGACCTCCAACCCTGTAATCCCCTTAGGCCTATAATAGCAAAAAAATGTTAATTGATGATTCCTTTGGTTTACACTACGCTAAACCCTTAACCCTAACACCCCCCCTAAACCCTAAACCCCAAACCGATTCGGAAGGAGACTGCAGAACCCTATTCCCAAGCGTTCTGGCAAACCTAAAGCATGCTCAATACTATCCCCTCCCCTAATGTCAACCCCCCCACCCCTGAATACTAAATACTCCCACTATGTACTATCTTATTATAATATATTGGGAATATTTAATATTAGGCGGGGGGGTTTAATGCTAGGGGAGAGGATTGCCAATTGTTGGAGGCCTTGATATCGTATCTGCTGGAAGGAGCCGCAGTCCAACGGTGGCACCTTCTGCAAGCGGGTGTTCGCAATTGAGGGTTGAAGGCTTGAGAGCTTGGTCCTCAGGACTCATATCCTTATCACCCCCCATAGCCACTATTACAGCCCCTGCATTGAAGCGTAAGAAAAACCTGGACAAAACATTTGTCCAACAGGCTTCTCCCAGGAATAGCTGCCCCAAGCTCAGGAGCCCCGTTCATCCAACACCCCAATTCCTGAGTCTTTTCACCATTCCTAGAGGCCTGGCATGTGCTTATTACTCCAAACATTTGCGAAATGACATGTTTGGCCGAAAGCTGTCTGCATCATGTCCACAGAAAGAAATCAACAGCGCCGAGCTTGGAGAGGCACAGTTGAGCACAAGCAAGAGGGGTTCCCAAAATTGGGGTTACCTTTTGAAGGATCCCAATACTAATACGGACTATATTGACTATAGTCTAAACTCCTTGTATGTCCTTCATAGCCCCTCTACTAGTCCTCCATATAATCCCAGCCCCCTTGTAGGAGTTCAGACTAGAGCTCACAGAATGCCCCACAACAGTAATTGCCTAGGTTCCGTGCCACGTTCCCTGAATCATGAGTCAGCTTATATAAGAAGCACGAGACAGCTGAGATTGACCATAGTATTCGGAGGCCTGTACTGGGTTCCCATCATAGCCCATAGGACCCCGGCGGCCTCAGCATCCTCCTCTTCTTATTATTAATAAGAGTAATACTCATAACAATATTGACAATACAAAGAATCTTATCAATCTATTAATGTTAATGATAAGAGCCACGATAATGAAAATTTTGTCATAGTGATCATAGCATGTCACAACAACAATGACGATAATCATGACCACCACCAACACCACAACCGCGGGCCGCCACCATGACTAGCATTACTACTGGGATTTCCAACCTCCATTCCTTCTGAATCCTTCCAGGGAACCCTAGATCTCCACAAGGGCCAGAACCCGGACATCCCTATATAACCCTAATATATACCCAAATATAGTAGTTTCCATTCCCCCTTCCATTATCACTATATAACCCTGATATATAACCTGATATAGTAATGGTAAATCCAAACGCGGCGCCGGAAGGCCCAGTGAGCTGACGGTAGGCTTGACTTTCTTGTCCTCAGAGGGTTAAGGGCTTACCCTACTACCCCCCTCTGTGCTACCCCCCTAGGTTTTTTTCTGAATTACGGGCGATTCAGTGATAATTCAGCAAAATAAAGGTGAACTAATTTGGAAACTAGGGGGGAGATTATAGGGGTAGTAGTGGCAGCCATGGGCTTAGGGTTTGGGCATGTCTCGGCCTTTGTTTCAGAAGATCAATGCTAGTGTTCAAGGAGCACCGTCGTTTAGCTTCTTACGTCTGGGCTATAAAACTTCTAGGATCCATTTACACTAAGGGAAAAAGCTTGCTGTCATCAGGCTGCATGACCTCTCAAACTTTAGACATCCTGGCTTCAAGTAGACTGACTGCTTCGCACGATCCTGAAGCCATAGTTAGAACGTACACTGGATTGCTGTTAAGGCACTTAAGTTACATTGTCATAAGATGGGTATATGGCAAATGATAAGTTTTTTTGATTGTAATTACTTAGTTTAAGTTCCTTAACAGCAGCCCAGTAAACTATAGACCCTAAGCCATGTATCCCTAAACGGTCCCAAGCCATCACCCCTCTGCCCTGAGTCAACCTGAAGCTCCCGGATTGGCTGTCTCGGATCACGCAACTCAGACAAAAAAACGATTGAACTATGAACCCTAAAGCCTGAACCCTACATCTTGGGTACTGCCCCCACTCAGTAACAGTCTATATTAAGGGTCCTATTAAGGACTATATATAACCATATTATAATTGTTATCCAACTGTTACTGAGGGGGGGCAGTACTGAACCTTACACCCTAAATCCTTAAATCTAAGCCCTGAACCCTGAGCCCGACACCCTGACTGAACCTGAACCGTACGGACCCCTGTTTGCTGCCTTAAAAATTTCAGGATCTTGACTCTAAACCGTAGGGAGAGACGCCAGAACATTATTCCGAGAAACCCCAAATCATGCCCTCGCCCGAAGCTGTAAACCCCCCTAGATCTTTAAGCAACAAATCTTATTCTAAAAAAATCCTGGGGTTAAATGACTCTAGAAATATGAAACAATTCCTCAAGAAAGGAGGACAGCCATCTGAACTCTAAACCCACCTCGACACACCGCACCCTGCTTTTGAGCCAGCAGCATACTCGGCCAGAACGGTTGGCCTGATTCAGGTCAGGGGGGCTATAGTCTCAACTCCTAGTATCCCCCTTAGTAACCCCTATGATACTCCTCTATACAGTCCCCTACATAACCCCTTTAAGCTCTCAGGACTTTAGACTATACTACGGATGGGCGCAGGGTATTGGGGAAGGCTTAGTTTAGGAGTATGATGTTCAGCGGGTTCTTTCCAAGGTATGCCGCGAAACGCCCTGCTTGGTGCTGGGATTTGCCTTGGCCCGGAAGTTTCGCAACTATCCAAACGGTTTCTTAGGGCCTGGAAGGTATGGTTTGGTCCCTTTCATGCATAGAATCTGGCTTGCAGTGTCACCACATAGACAGGAACTCCGCATCGGCAGCCAAACCAACATCTCCAGCAATAGCCATGAAAGACTCAATTCGGGTAATTAATGGTGCTCCTCTACATGCCCTGCACAGGGAAGAGCTGAAAGTCCATCAGGATTTAGAGCGCGTACTGTATTCGTTGCAGGGAACACTGGTTGTTGTACATAGTGTCCTCTTTGCTGGCATCGCATGACAGATACTCACACCAATGGAATTTGATGGCGACTCAGTTCCCACCACTGGGAGCCATAAACACAGCAAAACGCCATGCCAAGAGCGAAAGCAGTGTCTCTAGCTTTTTGGAGGCCCGACAGGCTGTAATTGAGAAACTCATCCACATTGATAGGCAAATTAGAAAAATCAAGTCTCTGCTGACGTTGTGCAGGTCCAGGCTTGCTCATGATACAGTACTGCCGATCTTTGTTTCGGCCCCTCTTGCGACGGTAGCCAATCAAAGTTTCAAAGCCAAAGGCTAGTACAATCCAAGCACGGAAGCCATTAAGATCTTGAAGCTAAAGCATGCTTTTATCAAAGCCTGCAGCCCTGAACATGAAGTCCTTGCGGCCCAAAACATAGTCTCATTCACAGAAATTGTCTATGCTATGCTTCTCGCTGCTGTTGTTGTTGCTGCTCCCGCTCCCATGCGACGTAGGATTTGTATTGGGCGATCTTTCCTTTTCAAGAACGATACATATACACATATATATATATATATTCATGAAGAAAATGCATCATGACAATGAGGGACCCCATGCCAATGCATCAAACCAACAACAAGAATTGCACTTCCGATCCCCCAATAAGCAAAGCCCCCTGTAGTGTAAGCCATTGGCGGGTACGTGGTGAGGACGCGGCTTGCCATTTCGCGGTATGAGGCCTGTGGGCATTTCTGTCGCGTTCGGTGATCAGATTTCAAGGTCAGGATCTAAGCTTTGCCTGAGTTGCTGGTAGGAACTTAGATCAAGTCATTATAATAAGGAGGCGCTATTGTTAAAAATATACCGGAGTGATAAATACCTTAATTTACCTTAGTAAACAGCAACCCAGTTCCAGGTGCGAGTTTCAACCAAACATCCGATTCGGATCCCTGTGCGCTAAGGCTTGCTGGCCTTTCCGTATTGCACATCTCAACACCAACTGCAAGAGTTGGGTCGAATTTGAGCGGAAAGTCAACCTCGAATCCATAGTAGCATATGCCCTTAAACCCCACACTGATGTTTCAAAGCCAAATGGGACGTCAGAGGTGCAATGAGTTCAGGTATCTGGATAGATAGGTCTTAGCCCAGCCCATACCTTCCATTTTGCCCTCAGAACCTTGGGAGACTGAGGGGCACCGTTGCTAGCGGGGACCAAGGTCCAACACTACTGCAAGTCTAACTCAGATTAAGTACTGGTCCAGGAGACGAAAGAGACACGAAAATAAGAAGTGGTAGTTTCCCCAAAGAGGGCAACCCCAAATTGGACCCGCAAATACTAAAATCCTCATTATTGGTACTTCTAATTTCGGCTCTTCAAATTTTTGGGCTACCTGTGGGCATGTTCCAGGCACCAATGCTAGGCATTGCACTAACAACCAGAAACTTGGCTTTCCTGACCTGGATTTGGGGGGAGGCTCAGGAAGAAGATCAAGATTTCAGGGTTCGTACCTGCGCACATGTCAAAAACGCTGTCTATGAGGAATGCATCTACGTTGCAGAAGTGTTTCTGGATGAGAGCGCCGGTGGGTGGAAAGAATGCAAATGCTTGGACGCCAATTCTGCATTCCCCAACTCAAATGTCTCTATGTCGGGGCAAAACTGAGAACGGATACTTGAGTGCAAACCTATGTAAATTCAACAAACGCAGTATGCTTGCGATTCCGAACAACATGGGATGCTCTAGAATTCTTAGCCGATTTTGTGTGCTGTGCGTCAATATTGGTGTTCTGCCAATGTAGGTCATGCCGAGTCATGCCCAAAGCTGGAGGGTGAACAACAGGCTCTGGCAGGCGCCTGAAGCTTCGCTTGCAAAACCGGCTCGTATCTTTTCGTTGACAGTAGAAACACTTACTTCAGCCGACTACAGCGAATAATCTTAGGCGGGCAAATTTCTGTCTTCTCGGACGTGAATGAATTTTGTCTTGGTCGCAACAATAATTTAGTTTTGTAACGCAGGTTGGATACGTGGGAGTTTTGAAGTTTGAAGCATTTGGGCTCACCCGTTGCCAGGCAAGGTACGGTCGCTTTTTGGGGTTCTTGAAAACAAACGCCCAACAAAGTCTGCTATTCTCTGCGCCGTTCTCAAGTCAGAATAGGAATCCCGGACATTTCGAAGTCTCGACGATTCGCTTGTCACGCACGCTCCACGCATGCGAATCTCCAGAAGGACTTCTCATTCTTGGAACCAGTCGCAACACATTTGTTGTAATATCTAGGCCTGCAAGCTGTGAATCCTAAGCAGAATGTGCTTCTGACAACTTGCCATGTGAATCCGTCTGGCTGTTTAGTAATGTGAACTAAAAGGACCGGCAACAGAATGCAAACGAGTGCTGGAGGGCTGCCCGGACCAGGTACAGTTTGTGAGTTAACAGGTATTTGCCGAAGGCAGTCTGCAACCAACCATCTTCCTAAGCTTTATACCCCGCACGGGAGGCGTGCGGAGGAGGTAGTTACGTACAAGCCGAAGGCGTCAGCGAAGAAGTTCTTTTGTTTTTTCACAAGAAAGAAGTTGTTGTTGCCATTAGTCTCTCAGGGGTCGTAAGAAATATCCGACTAGCACCAGAGTTTCTGACATCTCTTAGCACTATTAGTGCTACTGGCCTATTTCTTGTGGAATGATATTACAACCCGATGATAAACGTTTAGCAAAATATCGTGCTGAGGGGGGCAGATAATACAAGCGGTGGTAGTAATAGTAGTAGTAGTAGTAGCAGCAGTAGTAGGAGTAGGAGTAGGAGTAGTAGGAGTGGTAGTACGCGCGCGTCGCATATTTGACGGTAGGTTTCTTGTGATTGCATTGTGCAAATGTCCTAGCAAGGCCAGCACTTCTGCAAATGAAGCATGTCTAGTTGGCAGGGCGGCAAACTAGTTTTTTCCCGCAGTGAAACCTTTCCAGCTCAGGCACGATGCTATCGCAAGTTCACAATTGGGTCCCTTTGCTATCTTCAAAACCTTGAATAATATAGGTCAAGTATTATTGGGTCCCGTTGCTATCTTCAAAATCCTGAATAAATAGTGTAAGCCAAGGTCTATTGGGTCCCTTTGCTATCTTCAAAATCCTGCATAGTCTAGGTCAAACATTATTGGGTCCCTTTGCTATCTTCAAAATCCTGAATAGTATAAGCCAAGTTTTTTTGGGTCCCTTTGCTATTTTCCTAACCCCGAATGGTGTAGGTAAAGTATTATCGGGCCCCTTTGCTATTTTCCTAACCCCGAATAGTGTAGGTAACGCATTATTGGGCTCCTTTGCTATGCTGGAAATCCTGTATAGTATAGGCTAGGTCAAATATCATGGGAGCTTAGCTTGGGCTACTGGGCCGAATCTTGGACTAATGGGAAAATTGAAAATTAGTTCAGAACTCCTCACACCCTTGGACTTCTGGAACTTAGCTTGGGCTACTGGGTCGAATCTTGGACTAGTGGGAAAATTGAAAATTAGATCAGAACTCCTGACACCCCTGGACGACTGGAACTTAGCTTGGGCTACTGGGCCGACTCTGGGACTATTGAGGAAATGCTTTTTAGCCGCCCCCTCCATTAAATCCTAAATCTGTCCGAAACCACTGTAACACGCAGATGAAGTGAGGAAAACACTACCGTCAATATGCGACGGTCACCTACTAGTAGCAGTCGTCGTCGTCGTCGTGGTCGTCGTCGTCGTCGTCGTAGTAGTAGTACCCAGGCGCACCCCCTGGCGCCTGGTGGTTTGGGGTGTTTTCAGTCTCCGTTGGTGTTCCATGAGCATACGGTGACCAGAGCATCCATGCCCAAAGCATAATTCCGTTCGGGGACCCAGGAAGCTTATAATTGAGTCAGGAGTACAGCCGTAATTGTGCTATGACTGGGTTGCTGTTCAGGAGCTTTAACT
>CAJNIZ010022024.1:15546-36862 GCA_905231905.1 Symbiodinium pilosum
AACCCCAAACCCCAAATCCAAAACCCTAAATCCTAAACCCTAGAACCCCAAACTCTACATCCTAAAAACCCTAAATCCTACACCCTAAATCCTAAACCCTAAACTCTAAATCCTACACCCTAAATCCTAAACCCCAAATCCTAATATTTTTTTTAGCCCATAAGGGATTCGAGACCCTGACCCTGCAAAGGCTCTATGAAATCATGCAGCCGCCCTGCCACGGGTCGCTCAAGGAGCCGATCTGCATTATGATTTAGGGGTTCGGGTTCAGGGTAGTTTGCTGGCTTGCTGGTAAGGACTTGAATATCCTTGAGTTAAAGTTACTATAGTGGGGAAGCCTTATTACGTACTATTACACCCATTATGGTAACTTAATCCCAAAACCCTAAAACCCTCTAAACCCTAAACCTATACCCATTATGGTAACTTAGTTCGAGTTCCTTAGCAGCTACTCAGTCATTTAACGGCAACCCTGTTTGTGGATGATTCAGGACGCGGTTTAAGGGTCTTAGGTTGGCATCCGGGGTTGCTTGAAAGGCCGGGTCTACATAGGGTTTAGGGTTTAGGGTTTAGGGGTTGGGGTATAAAGGCCTTAGGGTTAAGGATTTGCAGGTTTGATGGGGTACGTACTGCATAGGTATATAAGGACCCCAGGATTAAGGGCCCATACGAGGGGCCCATAGTTCCAACCTAAACCCTAAACCCTAAATCCTAAACCCTAAACCCTAAACCTTAAACCAATGTTGAACGAGATGTGGAGTCTTACTTTTTTGTTGAGTCGGACCCTCAGGTTGGGCCGTAGGGTTTAGGGTTTTTAGGTTTTGTTTTTTTGTAGGTTTTGGGGTTTTTAGGTTTTAGGGTTTTTAGGTTTTGTTGTTTTGTAGGTTTTAGTGTTTTTAGGTTTTGTCTTTTAGTAGGGTTTAGGGTCAAGGTTGTAGGGTTTAGAGCTTAGGGTTACAAGTAAGTTCAGGTCTGGTTTTTGGGTCTTACATGGCTGGTTCGAGGGTCAAGGCCTCGGGTGATATGTGAGGTTCGTACTTGGTGGACTTCGACGTTCAATCACTAACGTATGCTGCGGGGTATTCAGAATCCCAATAATTAGAAACTCCCATTGTCTGGCTTGAGAAGCCCAGACACCCTAAACTGCAAACCCTAAACCTGTAAGGGATCAACAGTTGGGAAGCTTCACAAGGTTACATTGCGTGGAGGATCAGGGGGACTTTGTAAGTCTATGCTTATAACCCCTATATGCCATGTACTAATTCCAGTTATCCCCAATATCAACCTACTTACTATGTTCCCCTTATCCCCAAGTGGGAACCTAGGACATTTTTGAGCCATTTTCTGGATTTTCAGGCCCCTGAAGCCTCCATCCTAGAACCTAAGCCCTGTATGGCTTAGGGTTCAAGATTTAGGGTTGAGGGTTTGGGGTGTAGGGTTTAGGGGGTCTCAGAAGCAGCCTCGTTTCTTCATGCCTTCCGCCCTCCCCTTAACCCCAAGCCTATAACCCCGCACCTTAAACCCTGAACCCTGAACGTTAAACCCTAAACACTGAACCCTAAACCCTGAACCCTAAACCTTAAACCCTGAGCCCTAAACCCTAAACCCTGGTGGCATATATATATATTATATACATGTAGAGTCATCCTTGAACCTTTCTTTGCTTCTGAGAGGACCTGGTCCAACGCACCGAGGCATGTCAGAGACTCGTATCTTTAGGGGTTTAGGTCTTAGGGTTTCGGGCTTGGGGCTTAGGGTTTAGGGTTAGGGTTTCGGGCTTAAGGTTAGGGTTTAGGGCTTAGGGGTCTAGGTTTCAGGGTTTAGGGTTCAGGGTTAGGTACTCTAAAGGTTGTTGTAAAGCAGGGATGAGTGGAAATGCCCCGCCTTCAAGCAAGGTCCTAACCAAAACAGCAAGCCCATCTCGCGGACAGGTATTTTGAACAACTACAGGACCGTTTGATCCAGGACTGTGTGATCTTAGTCGTAGGTATATCTGAGGCCCTCTAGACAACGATGAGTGGATGGGGGGTAGCCTGAGGTATATCAACAAGCACCTAGATACATTGAGAGTTCCTGCAGGGATGTCCTAGGGATGTCTAGGGTTTAGGGATCAGGGTGCATCAACACACACTTCAGTCGGTCATGCCAGTATCCAAAAGGGCTCTCTTTGTCATTAAAAAAATGTTAGCTGGCAAGTCTCAGAAACTTCAGAGCGCGGCAAGGGCCCGATACACTAGAATACAGGAGGATGACTAGCTGCGATTAGGATCTTAAGTACGACGCAAGGTGTCCTCCTTACACAAGGGGTATTGAGTCTAATGGTTTTCAAGTTTAGCTTTGACAACCTCCTCTTTCTTACATAATTTAGGATTTAGGGTTTAGGGTTTAGTGTTTTTCAAAGTTGCATTCCTACTGCATTGCCGGTCTTAGAGCCAACCTGGCTTGCTTGATCCACATGTGTGTTCTTTTCTGATGCATGCACGTTGTGGGCAGAGGGCTCGAAGTGACCTTACAAGACTCAGGTTTGTACGCTCAAGATTTGGACTCTTGGTTTTCGGTTCCCAAATATCATAATCTTTTGAGGTCCTAAATCCTAAGCCCTAACCCACATCCCTAAACCCTAACCCCTAACCTGAATCCCAGATCGCTGTGACAGAGGCAGGCGCTGCTGGCAAGAGTAAGCTGCATGTGCTTTGGGGAGCAGGTGCTGCTTAGTGCCGGCTTGAGGTTGAGGATTAGGGATTAAGGGTTTAGGGTTCAGGATTTGGGTGTAGGGTTTAGGGTCTAGGGTTTAGGCGTTTAGGGTTAACGGTTAAGGGTTTAGGGTTTAGATCGCAGGTGCACTTCAGGTTGTCTATGGAAGCCCGGTTAATAAGATATTTTTTGTCAACCATTTGGCTTTTCTTGGAGGTACTAGCAATACGGATCCTAATATGTTTGGGTTTGGTAATTTCTCAGGCTCCGTCCACATGCAACCCTCCCGTAGCCTCGTGGGTCGTTCAGAGAGTGCTTTACTACCCCCACCCTCCGCCTTCCCGCCCCTAATAGAGCTAACAGGCTTTTATTCTTATGCAACTGAACAACAATAGCAAGGTTGACTAATGTAGACCCATGATTAATAACCCCCCCTCCTTTTAAGGGCCTTAATATTAGGATCCCTGTTATAATCCCTATTAAGGGGACGGGGTTTATCAATCACGGGTTTGGGTTACCATTATTTGTACTCTTGATGATGCTTTTTTTGATTGTTAAAGAAGCTGGAAGAGGTGAGAAGCACGCAAAAGCATTTGTGGCTGCGCTGGCGCCGGTACTCCTCTTGGACAGTGATGCAGCGGCTATGCAGGAGCTTAGGGAACTAAGTACGTAGGTCATGAGTTATGAGGAGGGTTGTATACAATACCTTCGGAGGACCCCCACCCTGTAATAGTGGCATAATGGGAATACAAGAGGAGCCTCGTATAATTGCCCCCTCCTAATGTAATAAGTTATGAGGGGGTTACATGTATAACTCCCTAAACCCTAAACCCTAAACCCCTAAACCCCTAAACCCTAAACCCTAAACCCCTAAACCCTAAACCAGTATAAGTGTATGTCCAAGTTACGAAGTCCCTTGAGCCTTCACGTCCTATGAAGGAGCTGCTTCAGAGTTATACGGAGCTGAGCAAACGCCATGAAGATCTCCTTTCTCAGGAAGACCTAAAGCATCGTGCTGGTAGCTAAGGGGTTTAGGTCTTAGGGCTCGGGGTTTAGGGTTTAGGGCTTAGCCTTTAGGGTTTACGGCCTAGGGCTTTGGGTTTAGAGTTTAGGGCTAAGGGTTTAGGGTGTAAGGTTTAGGGTTCCCAGACCTCCTAAGTTATTCCAAGCGGGTCTGGGTGCTTAGCATCGAATGATAGGGGTAGTGCTGGTTTATTTTGGCGATCGCTTGAATTTGAGATCCTCCCGGGGTCTCTGTGCTTGGTGGAGAATGGAGGAATGGATCAATACCATAGCCACTATGTCATCCCTAAGAAGAGTTGCTATGTCCTATTCCTTCAGTCCCTCCTAACAACCCCAAACCCCGAACCCTTAACCCTTAATCCTACACCCTAAGCCCCCAATCCCGAACCCTAAACCCTGCGCGCTAAACCCTAAACCCCAAGCCCTTTACCCTAAGCTTTAAGGCATCTCGACCAGCAGACCCTGCGTGCGGCCCTACGTCGCATGACCTCCGCAGTGAAGGAGATCGGGGATGCCATGGATCCTTAGCGGGCTTTATAGTCCAGAATATAGGGTTTAGGGTTTAGGGTTAGGGTTCAGGGTTTAGGGTTTAGGGTTCAGGGTTTAGGTTATAGTCCTCCTGAAGTAGATAGAATATCGAGTATATGGGGATCTTTATAATATACCCAAAGCCATGTTCTATCTACTTAAGGGGGACTACAGCCTGAATCTGAAGGTTTAGGGCGGGTAGGGTTAAGGGTTTAGGGTGGGTAGGGTTGAGGGTTTAGGGTTCAGGGTTTAGGGTTCCCTAAACCCTAAACCCTAAACCCTAACCCCTTGGGTTTAGGGTTTAGGGTTGAGTGTTTAGGTCAAGGGTGGTCAGTCAGTTGACCGGCTTTTGCCTTTCTCAGAGGACTCGAAGTTTCTGGCTCTCTGCTTTCAATTTCCCAGACCCCCTAAAGGATCCAAAAGCTGGAACACCCCAAAATTGAACCCCCATTATTGCATTGGGGAACCTAGGGGACTGTTAAGGGTTCCATGTTTGGGATCCTTTAGGGGGTCTGGGTTGTTGTTTGTGATCCCGCAGACATTTGACATGGGTTTTTGTCTATTGTAGGGTGGTTAGAAGTTTGACGTTCTGGCTTACTACTTGCTATAATAGGGAAGCTACAAGCCTAACTTGTGGGAGGGGTCCCACAGTCAAAACCCTGAACCCTAAGCCCCAAACCCTAAACCTTAAACCCTAAGCCTCAAACCCTAAACCTTAAACCCTAAGCTCCAAACCCCAAACCTTAAACCTTAAACCCTAAACCTTAAACCCTAAACTCCACACCCCAAGCCTTAACCCCCAAACCCTAAATCCTAAACACAGTCAGCTAAGAATCAGACATTGGAGCTGGGACGCCAATTTCTGAAAGCCTTGAGGGCTGCCAAGAAGCCCGAAGCAAAGCCATGTGACTTACTGGTGATTAGTAGATACCTTAAAGGGGTTTATAGGGGATATATATATATATATGTATGGGGGATATATAGGGGATGTGTAGGGTTGTGTATGATTTAGGTTCAGGTTTAGGTTGGAGGGTTTAGGGTTTTTAGTGTGGTTCGCAGGGAACGCAGTAGCAGGACATAAGGACAGGTGTAAGGGATCATGTGGAGCTCAACATTGAGGGTGAAGGGAAGGGTGAAGCTCTAAGGGACAATGCAAGGGCGACCATAGTGATCCATAGCTGGGCACCAGATAGGCAAAGACTTCACCATAAACCCAAAGCCATAGACCCTAATCCCTGCGACTTATGCACCCGAACTACCAGTTGGGGCAGACTTATGCATAACCCCATAACCCCCCAATTTTCAAGTATATGGAGGTCCAGGATTCTGGTGCGTCGGTTATGAGGGGGGTTATAAGTAGGCCAACCCATTAAGGGGTCTATAACCTTGCGTACTGCTTAAGAAGTCCCAAGTAGGTTTACGGCCCAGTTATAAGTGACCCGTAACTGGGAGAGACCTTTAAGTACGGTGCCGCTTTAAGCCTGACCCTAAATCCCCAACTTTAAGTCCTCAAACCTTATAGTCCTAGACCCTAAAGTCGTGGCAAAAAACGTTAAATCCCCTAAACCCTAAACCCTAAGCCCTAAACCCTAAATCCTACATCCCTAAACCACAGCAAGGTGAAGATGTGTCCGAGTCCAGTGGCCTTGCCACTGACATCGGTCATCAGCTGCTGAGCCTTGGGCAACTCGCTAAGAGCCTACAGGAGGAGGGGGTGAAGTTCACCCGAGCCTGGGTTGATATGGGAACTACTATTTAGGGATATTTAAGGGTTTAGGGGTTTAGGGTCTAGGGTTTAGGGGTTTAGGGTTTAGGGTTTAGGGGGGTATTATAGGGAGTATAAGGAATATTGGGATAATGGAAAAGAAAATGGAAACTACTGGATATTACGTAGGGTTTAGGGCTTAGGGTTTCCCAAAGTTAGGGATACCTTTTTCGGGTCCCTATAATAAGGACTGTAGTATTTTGGGCTCTATATTGGGGTCCCCCTATTTTGGGAAACTACCATATTTAGGAACTTCCATTAAGTCAAGGTTTCAGGTTTAGTGTTTCGGGTTTCGGGTTTAGAGTTTAGGGTGGGTTGCTGTTAAGGGTTTCAGATTACGTTACCGGTGCCGGAAAACCATATAACTTATCCAACTTATTACTCATCCATGTTATGGTGACGTCGTAAGTCCTTCAACAGCCCTACATCCTACAACCTAATTCCTAGACCCCGACTTATCTAAGCCCCCTAAACCCGAAACCCTAAATCCTAAACGCTGAACCCTAAACGCTGAACCCTAAACCCTGAAACCCTAAAACCCTAAACCCTAAACCTTATATCATATTCCAAAATATAGGAACTTAACCTACGTCCCTAAACCCTAAGTCCTGAAACCTTAAAGCCCTAAAGCCCTGAAACAAAAGTCCCTAAACCCTAAAACCCTAAACTTAGGTAGCCAAACCCTAGGTAATGATAATAAACCCCAAAACTCTGACCTTAAACCCTAAACCCTAAATCCTAAACCCTAAACCTTAAACCTTAAACCTTAAACCCTAAACCTTAAACCCTAAACCCTAAACCCTTAAAAACCTAAAGACCTTGAGCCCAGGATCTGCAGCACCGGGCACGGACGGCCGCCAGGGTTCCATGGACCCTGGGCCGTTGTCTAGGTTTAGGAGTTAGGGTTTAGGGTTTAGGATTTAGGGGGAGTTAGGATTTAGGGTTTAGGATTTAGGGTTCAGGTTTTTGGTAACCTCAACTCCCGAACTTTGGATTTGCAGGGCTTATGTGGGGATTACATACGGAGTATACAGGGATGTAGCAAGGTAATCCCAACTGCCAAAACTAGAATAACACTATTGTCATGTGATAGTTAGAGGCTGGGGTTACCAAATTCCACTTTTAATTTGTTGTGTAAGATCTCACATGTACATATCTGTCTGAACCCATTATAGATGAACGCGGCAATGTTCTTGTCACTTCAACATGGTTCGAGGACAGAGCGCGTTCGTCCTCGGATATCCCACGAGCAACGCGGAATATGCCGGGCGTGGAAAGCTACAACCGCCAGGACAGTCAGATAGCAATGCTCGAGCCGGCTGTAAGCTAGCTGTTAAATGTGCTCCCTGCAAACCCTAGACGCTATACGCGAAACTCCAAGAGCGTAAACCCTAAACCCCTACACCCCAGACCCCCAAACACTAAACCCGCCCGAGCCGTGAAGGACCTTGATGGATCAAGCTCGGAGGCTACTTGTAGCTGTGGCGAGGAGCATTTCCGACAGAACATTTGTGGTTTCAACGTGCATTCATTGCGTTTTCCACTGGCTCCCAGCCCCTAAACCCTACATCCATTGTTTTGGACCGGAACTCTAAACCCTAAACACCCCTGGCATCTGTGTGCTTACAGGAGCTGATACCCTGCAAGCAAGCTCAGAGGCCCGCGAGTCGTTCCAAAGCACAGAGCTCCGGTGGTGAAAGCGTGACTTGCTTGGTTTAGGGTTTAGAGTTTACAATGTCGGGTTTAGGATTTAGGGCTTAGCATCTGAGGTTTAGGATTTTGGGCTTGGTTTAGGATCTGGGGTTTGGAATTTAGGGCTTAGTTTAGGATCTGGGGTTTAGGATTTAGGGCTTAGGGTTTAAGACTCAGGGTTCAGGACTTAGTGCTTAGGGGGCCGAGTGAGAGACTTGGGGATTGGGTTCAGGTTTTAGGGACAGGATCTCCACAATTTCCACTTCTTAGAAGGGTTTAGGGTTCAGGCTCTCTTGAAGAGTAACTGTTAGGTGGACCCCCTGCCCGTAATGATGATTGTCATGATAATGGTAACTATATATTAGGCCCCTCATATTATATTCCTAGTATGCCAGTCTTGCAGGGTGGGGGGGGGGTCCACCTAAACCATCGATACTAAGTACTAAGCACGACAGTTTTCTTGAATCCCCCCAAACCTTTGTCGTTACCCATTCAGCCTGAGCCCCGAACTCCAAACCCTAAGCTCTCAACCTTGATGTTTAACTCCTAAATTCTAACCCCCAAGCCCCCACACCTAAGCCGTTCGAGCCCTAAAACCTAAGGCCGAAGCCCTACACTTTAACACCAAGCCCTAGACTCCTGAACTCTTGCAGAAGTGCTTCAGCAAAAGGAGGTGGCGGCTGGCACGAAGCATCTTAGTCCAGAAGGGCTCGTGCGCATCGGCATTGACAACACCAAGGAAGCTAGGGTTTTTAGGTTTAGGGCTTAGGGTTCCGGGTTCAGGGCTTGGGGTTGAGGGTCTAGGGTTTAGGTTTTGGGACCTTGGGGAACCTCTACTCCCCTTATCTGGGCTGTAAAGGATTTTAACATGGGGATTAGATAGGGATGATGTGGGATGATAAGAGGATTTTGGTAACCCCAGCCGAAAAAAAAACATTAGGATGACACTGTAGTGATGTGATAGTTACAAGGTTCTAACTTTAGAGGTTTGGGTTACCAAAATCCACTGCTTAAGTTGTTGCATAACATCTCACATGTACATGTATACCTGCACCTATTATCGGTGGAAAAGGGAATGGTCTTATTACTTCAACATGGTTTGAGGACAGCGCGCGGTCGTCTTCGGATATCCCACCAGCCACGCGGAATATGCTGGGCCTGGAAATCACCAACCACCAGGACAGTCAGCAGCGCTTGAGCCGGCTGTAGGCTAGCTGTTGAGTGTGCTTCCTGCAAACCCTAGACCTTAGACTTAGACGCTAACCCCCAAAACCGTAAACCCTAAACCCCAAACCCCCAAACACTTAACCCACCCAAGCCGTGCAGGACCTTGACGGATCAAGCTCGGAGGCTACTCGTAGCTGTGGCGAGGAGCAATTCCGGCAGAACATTTTCAGTTTCAACGTGCATTCCGTGCAGGGTTTCGAGTCTGGGGCTTAGAATTTCCGAAAAAACACGATCCCCGTATGCACCCAAATGCAACTGAGAAGTTATTATATGGGCTCCCATAAAAGGACCTCTAGACCCCATCTTTTTGACCAGAACACAAAACCCTAAGCCCTAAAGCCTCAATATACCTTGCATTTGTGTGCTTACAGGAGCCGATACCCCGCAAGCAAGCTCAGAGGCTCACGTGTCATTCCAAAGCACAGAGCTCTGGTGGTGAAAGCGTGGCTTGCTTGGTTTAGGGTTGAGAGTTGTGGATGTAGGGTTTAGGATTTAGGGCTTAGGACCTGGGGTCTAGGTTTTAGGGAGAGGAATCCTACAATTTTCCCTTCTTGAAAGGGTTCAGGTTTAGGGTTCAGGGTCTCTAGAAGAGTATCTGTGAGGGGGGATCCACCCTGCAATTGTGATCTAGGATAATGGTGATTATATTAGGCTCCTCTGATATTCCTATTATACCAGTCTTGCAGGGTGGTCCACCTAAACTATCTACACTAGGTCCGACAGTTTTCTTGAAGCCCCCCAAACCTTGGTCGTAACGCCTTGAACCTGAATCCCAAACTCCAAACCCTAAGCTCTAAGTCCCCACCCCTAAACCCTAAACTCTAAGCCTGGAACCCTAAACTTCAAGCCCCAAACCCTAGGCCCTAGACACTGAACTCATCCAGAAGTGTTTCCACAAAAAGGAGGTGACGGCTGGCACGAACCCTCTTGCTTCAGAAGGGCTCGTGCACATCGGCATTGACAATGCCAAGGAAACCGGGCTTATGTGAGCTATAGTCTAAACTCCTAGTATCCCCCTTAATATCCCCTATAGTAGTCCCCTATATAGCCCCCTTTAAAGAATTTAGACTACAGCTCATGTGATTTTGCGTGCTTAAAACGCAGGTCCAAAGATAGGCCCCCACACAGTGTCCATATGGGATCCCACCACACGGTTTAGGGTGTAGGGCTTAGGGTTTAGGGCTTGGGGTTTAGGGTTTAGGGTTTTAGGGTTTTAGGGTCAAATCCCTTTACAACTCCTATGCATCCCTGGGGTCCCCACTTCAAGATGCTCCCATGTATTTTGAAGTCGGAGTCTGCTACAGATTCAGGGGTTTAGAGTTTAAAGGTTTGGGGTGGCCTAATGGGCTAGTTGCGTGCGTTGTGCCCGCACATGGGAGGTTGCCAAAAGTATAGTCTCTTTTTCGGCACCTTGATTTTTAGGGGCTAAATTATATTGGGGACCCAAAAACGGACCACTACGTTGAAAACCTACCACATGACCGAGAATGCTGTAGCTTTGCAAGGAGGAGGCCATCAACCAGGAGACAGCCATTACTGCAAAGCCTTCCCATTCTCCCGAACCAACGCCAGCATCTACGCGGTCACAATGTTCAGACTGACCAAAGCCGAAATCACTCGGACGTGTACAGAGTACAGCACTTGTGCCGGGTGTGTAGAGGATCCCTCTTGTCGGCTGAATGCACGGACAGCGACTTCAGTGGGTGCGTTTTGACGTCAGCTTGCACTTGGAGGCTTCGTAAAAGGTTACCTCCAGTATCAGTAGACCTTCAAAAGTATGCCCCTTGCTATAAAAAGGGACTGAAACCCACGAGCCTCCAAGAATCGGTAGGTGCTGTCCCAAAGGGACTGCTTAGGTGGCATTGCCTGTAAGTTGCAGGTGTGTTTACTGGGTTGGCCTTTGGGATACTTAAATTTTTCCTAAGGACCCTATATACTAATGTTTTTCAAAGGGTTCCAAAGGCCAACTAAGTTTAGTGAAGCCTGTCAGGCTTACGCTCTATCACAGGGTGTGGGTTTGGGCTTCCACCTCTTGCAAAGGCTTTCTGGGTTGATGTTGAGGAGCTTAAACTACTGTACCATATTATGGGTATATTGTAAATGTTGAGGAACTAAAACTAAGATACCATATTAGGGGTATATTGTAAATACCAGGATTTCGTGATTATGTTGATTTACTTCAAGGTTTCCGTCTATCCAAGAAGCAGAGGGTAACAGAAAGCCAGTGGCTTCTACAACCCGTTTTGCTCCAGCCGACTTGCGGAAGGAGTGCACAGGCTCTTGAGGCATGCGCAAAAAGCACGGCCGGGGACTTAAACTCCCACAGAAGGCAGACTAGAGGGAGAGTCTGGGAGTTCATGGGGATCAGGAGGAGACCCTTACTGGCCTTCAGCGTCAGGAACATCTTAGCTCTGGGGCCCCATGACCTTCAATCAAACCCAGGGTAGAGGCTTCAGGTATAAGGTGTGGGGTTCAGGGTCGAGGATGAAATCCTTTTGTGGCCTTAATGAACCGAAATACTGTAAATTTCCAGCAAGAAGGGCATTGGCTTTGGGCTTTTTGGGTCCGAAACTCAGAGTCCTCCACTGCTGTAGCCACCAAACACAACAGGATTGAATACTCCCTTTGGCGGTAATATGCTATACGCATAGAAAAAGCTAGATCCACCCGCTTTCCAAGGAATCTGCTATGGAGGGTTTACATAGGTTTTGGGGTATAAGGTTTGGGTGTCAGGTTTACCCTAAACCCTCGCTTACCATTCTTAGGGTTCCCACCAAATTTCCTTAATCTCAAATTCTCAAATTTCCGAAGCTTCAAAATCAAAATCCACCCCCCCCGCTCCCCCCCAGAACCTTAAATAATGGTGATCAACTCGAATATTGGGTTTTAGGGACTACTTTAGAGATCCCTCCCTTTCCTTGCGAACCAGAGCTAAGTCAGGGGGAGGTTCTGGGGTTCGGGGGGGGTTCTTTTTCATTGCGGTGCTAACGGCTTTCGTGGCCTGGGGTTTGGTGTGAAGTTGCGACTTGAGTGTGGAGGCCTTAAAAAATCAAGCTTCAGGAATTCATTGGGTTGAGGATTTAGGGTGTAGAGTTTAGGGTTTGGGGTTTAGGATTTAGGGCTTAGGGATGTTTAAGGTATAGGTTCAGTACTGCCCCCCCTCAGTAACAGTTGGATAATAGATATTATGGTTATATATAGCCCTTAATAGGACCCCTAGTAACATAGACTGTTACTGGGTGGGAACAGTACCCAAGGTATAGGGTTTGAGTGTTATGAGCTGGAAAGAGTCTGCAGCACAGACGAGGCTTTTGGGTCGTAAACCTTCCACCCGAAGCTCAAAACCACGCGAGATGTCGCAGGTACACCTATTCGGAGCTGATTGACCTGAACCCTAAACTTTAAACCCTAAACCTTAAACCCTGACCTTTAGACCCTAAATCCTTAAGCCTTAATCCTTAAATCCTAAATCCTTCAACCCTAAATCCTTGAACCCTAAATCCTCAAACCCTAAATCCTCAAACCCCAAATCCTTAAACCCCAAATCCTTAAACCCTAAATCCTTAAGCCCTAAATCCTTAAACTAAATCCTAAAACCTTAAATCCTAAACCCTAAACCCTAAAGGTTTAAGGCTTCAAGTTGCCATCATATGGGCAAAGGTAAATAATAGGATTTCCTTATCATGGTACATTAAAATGGGTTTAGGGTGTAGGAATTCAAGTTACCAACATATCGTAACTAGTGGGATTACCTTATAAAAGTAGTTTAGATTCTTCAACAGCAACCCAGATTGTCCTTCTATCCGGCCCTAGGATTCCCAAATTGTGGGGGTACGGGTTTTGGGGAGTCCCGGCTTGGGGAGGCCGCGTCACCGTGAGGATCGCAAGCTGTTCATGCACAGGGTAGCTACCCGTATCGACCAACCCAGTTGCACGGCTAATGTGGATGGAGGAACATCTCGCGCGGCTTTTCACAGTTTTCCTTCCATTTTCCCGGACCGGTCTATCACAATCCCCCTTCAATCAACACATAGTCCCTAGGGTACCACTATTTTGCAGCCCCCAGCCCCCCCCCCGAACCCTACGCGGTACAGCTTCAACTCACTTCAACCCCAAGCTCAACACCCTAAGAATTTCCCAAATTTTGGCAAGCCGCACATGACGCAGGCGGACGCGGTGTATGCTCAAAACTGCTGACCAGTGACGAGGTTAGCCCGTTGGCATCCGCTTCGCCTACTGGTGGCTAGCAAGAAGATGGACAACGAAGTGGAAGTTATTCCGTAAGGGTCTAGTTACCTTAATAATGGGGTCCTAGACTAGACTCAATATTGCGTACTTGGCCCCCTAGGGACTATAGGGTTTAGGGCGCAGCAGTAGTGGAATCTCTGCAGTAGTCCCTGTTCAATCATGAATAGCTAATGCTCGCCTAAATTCCAGTCCATCATCTTCTACTAATCACCAGGAAGCTTGGAGGTGTGCAGAGGGTTAACAAAAGAATTGCCATGCGCTTGCACACGGTTCTTGTGCTGCCGTTGTTTGTGATCGTTTGGAGTGGCACATGTCACAAGACCGTGAAATCTCCCTTTGGCCCAAGCTGGCAAGCAACCGGCAAATTACCAGCTCTAGGACATAAGCATGGTCTCCCACGTAACCAGTCATTCGCCTGCATATTCTAGCCACTTTCAGGCCTATTTTGCAAATCATGTACAGGTCTAGGCTTAGCAGACGGTACTAGCAGCAACATCGAGACTTCGCAATCCAAGCTCTGCACTTTTCTTCCTGGAATTTCTGGGAGCAGCGCGGACGTGTAGGCAGCAGCAATCGCCCCGTAGGAGGGCGCCGGAGTCCCAGCGTGCTCTGGGATTTCAGTATACAGGGTTCTATAGGGATAATGGAAAAGAGAATGGAAACTACTGTAGTACATTGGGGTTTTGTTGGGATATATATATATGTATCTATATCTCTGTGTGTTCTTCCAGGGTTTTGGTGCTTGGTGTTGCGGGTTTGGTGCTTAAGGCTTCGGGTTTAGGGGTCAGACCCTTCGCCGAATAATCAACCCTTTCCGCCCACACGGATACATGTTCCCATTTCCGTACATTCTATATTGCAGATGTGGAGTTGTAAGGGAGTTATTAGGGGGTGGTGGGATGTGATTAGGTGGAAGGGGTGTGCGTAATGTCGAGTGGCAGACTGGTGCTTGAAGCTGTTACGGGATATCTTCACCCTCCTGACCTGTAATTCTGAAACATGTACCTTCGCCTCAGACATCACAACCCTGAACTCCAAGCGTCAAACTCCAAACCCCGCACAGTAAGATGCAAATCAAAGGCTTACGCAAAACGGCTTACAATTTAGGATGCGGAATGTTACATGAGAAGTTCAGAGCGCTGACGATTACGATCCCAAAGCATTCTCCACCCCTAAGCCCTAAAACTCTGCAACAACTGCACCCAAAAAACGAAACGAGCTCAGCCAGTGCTCCAAACCTTGAACTGGTTTAGTGTTCAGGGATTAGGGCACCAGACTGTCTTTCGCATCATCGAAATAAACCCCATATGTAATCACACTTTCCTGTTCATTTTCCATGTTCTTTCCATTGAAATCTAATTTCTCGGGTAATATCCTTAAATCTTAAACTTTAAACCCTAGATGATTCCCCATATAACCCCAAGCCGAAATAACCCCAAACCTCAACCCTATAACCCCAAGCCGAAATAGTCCCTGAACCCTAGACGCCTAATAGTTTCCATTTTTTTCATTATCCCTAAACCCTAAACCGTATAACCCTATAACCCCAGGCCCCAAGCCGAAAGAGCCCTTGTTCAGCCCTTTCAAGAGCAAGGCATCTCGTGATGAGCCTCGGCGGGAAGAAGCCGGCCAATGGAACCTCGGCTTTTAGCTTAAAACCCTACACTACACCCTAAGCCCCCGCATTTTAGGTCCAGGTTTCAGGATTCAGACCGTAAACCCTAAACCGTTTAGGTACATTTCTTTAGGGTTCTAGAGTTTAGTTCCACCCAACTAAACCCAAACCGCCAATCTTTTTCGAAAGGATTATAACTGTAACTTGGGTTCAGGGCCTAGGTAGAGAGCCAGCTTAAAGAGCCTACCTGATTAATAGACACCCTCCTCTTAAGGGCGTTAATATTAGGATCCCTATTATAATCCCTAATAAGGGGAGGGGTTTTTATTAATCAGGGGTCTTCCTTATCCCCAGTGTTGCGCGTAGTATTTGAGGGTTAGATGTTGGGGCTCAGGGTCTTGGGATCAGGTATGAGGCTTGTGGCGAGTTGTAGGTCTTGTAGGCAGAGGGCGGCTTACGCTGTCCCAGAACGAGGGCCGGAGATTGGCAATCTCCAAACTGGTTTTTCTTATTCATATCAGGTTTCCAAAAATTGGAGGGCCCCCATTTTGGGCTCATATGTGGGATTGTAGCGTTGCAGTACGTTTTGTGCTTATGTTTGGGCCTCCCATTTGTGGAAACACCAAATGGCATCTTCAGATCCCACAGCCTGAAGTTGCATTCTTTGCGTATTAGTCTCAGCTTTGATGAAAAGGTCTAGGCCTTAACGATTTTGGGGTTTGAGGTTTGGGGTTTGGCGTCTTAAGGCGGGGTTTCGGGGTTTAGTCTCTTAGGGTGTTTCTGGGATGAGGGTGTTAGGCTTTGGGGTTAACCTTCCCATCGTGATGGTAGTCAAAGAGATAAATATGGCTATGCAGGGAACGGGGAGGACTAAGGTTTAGGATTGGAGGTTTAGAGTTTGGGGTTTAGGGTTCAGGGTTTAAAGTTTTGGGTTTTGGGTTCAGGGTTTTAAAGTTTGGGGTTTGCGGTTTAGGGTTTCTATGCTAGGTTAGGAGTTCAGGGTGTAAGGTTTGGGGATTTTTGCAGACCCTGTACAACCGGGCAGTAGTCTTTGTAGAGCCCCTTTCAGGGGCCTCATGTTTGTAGTGAGGTTAGCGTCACCGTTGTACAGCTAACGTAACTCCAGGGCCAGACTGCTTCTAAGCCAAGCCCAGTGAAAGCCTAAACCCTAAACCCTAAACCCTAAACCCTAAACCCTAAACCCTAACCTCAAACAGGAATCATCCCTCAGCCTCGTCGCCAAACCGTAAACCCTAAACCCCAAACTTTGAACACTGAAGCCGAAACCCGAACCTCGAAACCCTAAATCCTAAACCCGAATCCCGGAGCCTTAAGCCGCAAAACTCTGCACCCTAAACCTTTGGACCCCAAACTCTAAATGGGTGGTTGTCAAAATTATGGTCCCTTTTTGGGTCCCTATTTATAATACGGCCCCTAATATTTAGGGTACCCCAAAAAGGGACCATAATTTTGATAACCACCCAAATCCTAAACCCCAAACCCTAAACCCTAAACCCTAAACCCCAAACTCTAAATCCTAAACTCCAAATCCTATCGTCAGCAAGACGAAGGCGCGAACAACATCCGCCAGTTCCGCTCCGGCGATCCCATGGACGAAAAGGTGGGATTTAGGGGTTTAGGGTTTAGGGTTTAGGGCCGGGCTGTAGGGTCTAGGGGTTCAGGGATTTAGGGTTTACGGTTTAGGGATTTAGGGTCTAGGGATTTCGGGTTTAAAAGAGGGTTTAGGGATTTAGGTCAGGGTTTAGGGATTTAGGGTTTCGGGGTTTAGGGTTTAGGGAGTGGTAGAGTAGGCATATACAGGTATTTTTAGTATCTGGAATACATAGGGGCCCTAAGTAGACTTCCAGTCTCTCTTCTGGTCACTATTTGCCGCGAGGTTTGGGGTACAATGTTTCAGGTCGAGAGTTCACAGATGGAGGGACAATAAGTGTTGAGGGTTTTGATGTGCAAGACCTGCATCACCTTGGATGTACTATGCCTCAGGAGTTTTAATCGTCGGGGTCTGAACTTGTGCAAGATTTCCTCCATCTACCGATTCTAGACCCTAAAGCCTACCGTAGGACTTCTCCGACCCGACGCACTCAGCTATTGTGTTTGCCATTCGAGGTGTAGGGTGTAGGGTTTCAGATTCAGCTACACAGCTTATGATTCAGGGTTAGGATCGCGTGTTTTGGTGTTAATGCTAGGGGTGAAAGTGAGCGCTCATTTAAGCCTGTACCCAAGTAGGATCTTTGCCTGCCTTAGCTAGATACCAGTATCCGCAAAACAAGGACTGCAACAAAGAGACCGCAACTGGGCAGTCCTTCGACATCTACCTAAAGATGTATTAAATCCAGCAAGTGGGCAGGAAGGGATCCGGCAGCAGGTGTACTACTCCCTTGTGCGCGGTTGGGGTTGGGGGTTTAATGCCTTACATGGGAACCTCCATTCGAGAATCCTTTTCTGTGTTCTCTACTGAGTAATCCCAACTGACAAATAGCAACCAGAAAGGATAGTGGCAATGTTTTCCACGGTCCCCATGAATTTCTGTTGTACCGTGGTACCACCGCTACGGGAGGCATTTACAGACGGCAATACTGCTGGCTAGGAAGCCTTGCTGCATGATGCCTGCTGCATCTTGTTCCTGCCTTCTGGTAAGCTACCCTGCAACTCAGCCCTAAACCCTAAATGCTAAGCCCTAAACCCCTTTACGGACCCCTTTTTCATGTTCGATGTTTGTGAGGGTCAAGGCATCGGTACAGCTGACATGAACCTGAAGAGCTTGTGATGAAGTGCGTCGTGCGGGCCGAGGGTTTAGGGCTTAGGATTTAGGGAATAATAAGCCCTAATATTGGGATATGATAATGGAGAATCAAATGGCAAGAATATGGAACATGACATGGACACTGAGGTTATATGGGTGTACTTGAGTCTTTTGACAGCAAAGGCCTAACCCAAGGACTGGCGAGCTATAAGATCCGTTTGCGTGCGAAACCTGACATTTTCCGGGATCTGAACTCTCCCTGAAAGCTACTTAGCCCTAGATCCTGGCTGCACACTCTGAACCCTACATCACCCCTCTAGTGACCCACCTTAAAACCAAAAAACCTGACCCTAACCCCTAAACCCTGACCCCTAAATCCTTAAAACCCCCAAACCTGAACCATCAACATTGATGAAATCTTTGGGGTATCTGACTGCAGGAGTCCAATCGAACGTGTGCCAGACCCGCTTGAGCAGTTTAGGTAAGGTGTATCCAGAAAGCCAGTTACCCATAATTATAGTCAACTTTCCCTAATTTCCTACTACCTTGGGTTGAAGTAGCCCATTGTTATGGGTAACTAGGCTTTCTAGGTAGGGTTCAGGGTCTAGGATTTACGGATTAGGATTCAAGTTCCAGGGTCTGGTGTTTAGGATTCAGGGTTGGGGGTTTTAGTGTTCAGGGTGTAGGACTTCGGTTTCAGGGTTTTGGGCTCATGGTTTACGGTTTAAGCTTCATCTGTTTTGAGGCAATCACCTTGGACCCCAATACGCGTTCCTTAAAAATTGGGGAATGTTGGGGATTAGGGGTTAGGGTTTGGGTTTTCGCGGTAGTATACACCCCCAGGAAGGGTCTTACCTACTTAGATATGCTCGGGAATTATGTAACCTAACCTCCAAGTCGTACAAATGTACACAGCTAAATATCTTTACGTGTATGTCTATGTAAAATGTGTGTAGGGTGTAGGGTCTAGAGACCGTCTGCAGGGCTTATAGCGGGACATATAGGATTCATTCATACGGGTCTAGGGGGCTAGTAGGAGGTTCATGGGCTTTATCAAAACCCGGAATTACCAAAACCCGAATTAATGATTGGAATTTAGGGTCTGCTTAGAACCAAGTGATATAGTATATTCTTTTGTCTTCACTGTGATCGAGTACGTAAGTTCTTCGAGAATACTTTGTGAAGTCCCCGCACTCCCTAGCAGCTGGATAATATTTCTCATATATTTCGATGTAGCCCTGAACATGACCCTTATCGTAGACCACAATGGGCGGGGGCTCTCATCACTGGCAGTCGGATGATGGTTTCCACCGATATGATAATGGGATGTGTGAAAATTATAGTCCTTTCTTGGGGTCCATATCATAATGCCGCCCCCCATACTCAAGTTACCCAAGCACAAGGGTTCACATTTTGATACACTTCCCCCGTCTAAATACACAGTCCTAAATATTGTTCTGATGAAGCCTTACCGGAGTTGCGGGGCAGTAGCAGGGGATTATCTAGGGACTCCAACAGGGGTCCGCTCACTCATTCCCCACTAAGCTACAGGTCCGAGTAAGCTTCCATTTCATCTTCAATGGCCTTCCTCGGCTCTTCAGGGGGCTTTTCTCATGCTGTACCACCTGACCGCGCACTCGACAGCCATCACTGCGCTTGGGAAGACCCGAGCCAAGCTTGAGGCCGCTTTGGCCGAAAGCTTCCAGGAGAACCATCCCACAGAAGATGGCAAGCAGCAGATCTTGCAGTTTTGCCGACAGAATGCACACAAGCCCCAGAGGAAGCCAAGAAACGCGGCTGGCAGGGTGCTGCAGCGGCCGAGAGGAAGACTCGGCCAGATTGGCGCTCCGCAACTAATCGCGAAGCCCATGGCAGCGAGGCCAGTTCGCACGATAGTTCGCACGATACTCGGGTCTTGAAGCAGAGGAACACGGATGAGGAGCTGGAGTCGGCTGCCAAGCGGCGTAAAGCTGCGGAAGAAAGGGCGACGGCCGCCAGGCTTGAGTTCGAAGCCCGTCGCCTAGAAGTTTCGAGGGAGGCCGGTAAAGGCGTCCTCACAACTTTTTGTCACATTTATGAATAACTGGGCCCTTTAAACCCTAGACCCTAAACCCAAAACTTTTCACGAGGTGCACCCCAAGTTTTTGAACAAGGCCGCAAGTATGTACTTTTTTGCTAATGATGAGAAAGGTCTCTTGAAACCCCAAACCCAAATGCAAAACCAGAAGCCCCAAACTACCCTAAACCTTAGGTTAGGTGGAGGGAATATAAGGGTTGTACAGGGGTTATGTAGGGTTTAGAGTTTAGGCAGCTAACCTGAACCTTGTGTTAGGGTTTATGCCCTCATTACCGCCATGTCGCCCTTGTACATCACTGTATATCCCTATATAACCTGCTACGTCCTCACGGCTGCCCAAAATCCAAACTGCAAATCCCGTGGTTTAGGGCTTGCGGTTCAGGGTTTTGGGTTAGAGGGGCCGTTAGGATTCAGCCAGTCACCCCAATCCCTAAACTCTCAGAACTAAGCCCTACAATAACCATCAATAACCTAAAGCCTGAGTCCCCAAACGAAATGAACGAAACCCGAAACTAAGCCCCAAACCCTATATAACCCATTGTAGTAGTTTCAACTTTATTTTCCAATATAACCCCAATATCTACAAGACAGGTGGGAATGCTTGAAGCATGCAATTCATCAGATTCACCAGCACAACGCCTCCTCCCTGTCCTTTGAGGAGCCTTAAGCCGCCTAGATTTTGAAGGGGTTTAGGGTTTAGGGCTTAGTTTTGGGGATTCGGGTATGGGGTTTAAGGTTTGGGGCTTAAGTTTAGGGATTAGGGTTTAGGGTTTAGGGTTTAGGCTCCAGGGTGCTTTGTAGGGACTGACGACTCATTCGTAGTGCGTGGTAGGGAAATAGAAACGAATATGGGCTTTTCCTTGATGGTGGTTAGTAGGGAATAATGGAATGTAATCCCTTTCTAAAGAAGTCTTTTATTCCCTACTAACCAGCAGTAAGTTTAGGCTTAAGGTATAGTAGGGCCTGAAAGAGTGAGTCTCCAGGAAATCAGTCTTTGTATAAGTCTTTGTAGTAACATAATCTCCGTATCCATTGATTTCTTTCATTCCGTACTTAATCGCGAGGCCTAAATAGTAGCAGGTTCCATTTCTTTTACACTCCGTCACTCCCCCCCAGCCACGAGTCAGCCAACGGGAGTTTAATGATTTAGGTAGGGTATTGGATCTAGGGTTTCTGAGTTTAGGCTTCAGGGCTTGGGGTTGTGTCGTTGCAGTTCGGGGTTCATGGGTTCAGAGCTCACATCACGGCTCCGGTTTCAAATTTGTGTTTGGGTGTTTCAGGGTTTGTGGCATGTCAGCCAGCCATTTCCCAATTCTAGACTTTCTCAAGGGAAATGCAACGTTGGAAAGGGACCTTTTTGGATGGGATCCCTTATGGACCTTGTGTGGGGGCCCTTTGGACCTGTGCTACAAGCAGATACAATCAATTTTATTTGGGCCGAGAGTGGATGGCGGAGAAAGTAAAGGGATAAGTGGTGCAGGGGCCGTCTGAATCCCCAAACTAAAAGTGCTGCGCTGTGTACCACCAAGTAACAAGTAGTCGACATTATAGGCCTCGTGGTGACTTGTGGGCACCCTAAACCCTTAAATCCTGAAACCTTAAACCCTAAGCCCTAAACCCTGAAACCCTAAACCCTCAACCCTAAAACCCTAAACCCTAGAACCCTAAACCCTTAAACCCAAA